>JAKOGI010000365.1:0-30000 GCA_029747015.1 Carnegiea gigantea | reverse complement strand
TTAACTTTTGGCCAAAATGCGCCTTACCAGAGCAACTCTAACCTCGATACTGTCCTCTGTGGAGCAACAGCTCACACTAGGATAATCATATCCTGAGTCCAGTCCCCCTCAAGGTTTTCTTGCACGTCAGACATTAGGGAACATCTCAGACCAAGATGATCATATCTTGAGTCCAGCTCCCAGGAATAGTTCACTCCATCTTTGCGTCCAGCTCCCAACATTACCTTAAGAAGAAATAGCTCATGCCATCTTTGCATCTAGTTCCCACCCTTAAGGTCTGGCCACTTGCCTAGCACTTTCATAGCCTTCAAAATCGCATTATATTTCTCTTCTTCAGATGCTTATTTTGTTGAAATCCTACTTTTAAACAAAACGACCATAACCTTTTGAAATGTATATAGTTCATTCGTTTTTGGCTTAAAAACTTCTTATAAACGGAATAAGTTTGCTAACTCATAAATTGACTTCATAAATAACTTAAAAGTTTCTTATGAACATAAAATGTTTACTAAATCATAAAACGACTTAGTTTCCAACTTAAATGCTTCGTATAAATGAAATAAGCTTGCTAAATCATAAAACGACTTCGTTTCGAACTTGAAAGTTTCGTATAAACGTAATAAGGTTGCCAAATCGTAAAACGACTCGTTTTCAACTTAGAAGCTTCATATAAACGTATTAAGTTTGCTAAATCATAAAGCGACTTCGTTTTCAACTTAAAAGCTTCTTATAAATGTAAAACAATTGCTAACTCATAAAACGACTTCACTTTTTAGCTGAAAAGCTTCTCTTAAACGTAATACATTTGCTAAATTATAGACCGAAACTCGTTTGAGACATAACATGCTTAGTTAACATTTAATTCAAACTAAGTTTGAAATCAAAACCCATTTGAGACTTAAGTACTTAGTTAGCAATAAATGCAAGCTAGATTCATTTGAAAATTCCCTTTTAACTCAGAGAGAGATGCTTAAGCGAATAAGACTTTCGATCCCTTTCAAGCTCATTATTATTCAAAACTTAACTCAAAATACTTTGTTAGCGTGTAACTCAAATTAGGTTCATAATAAAAACTTTAGTTGTCATTCTATAGCTCGTTGTAATTCCTTTTAAAACTCAAGAAGGGTGTATAGATAAACTAAAGGCTTAAAACATTCCCAAACTTGCTACTATTCAAAAACTTAAAGTACTTGGCTCATTTACAAGGCAATTTAAGGTTACTTTTTATACTTTCAACACAAATGCTTCTTAAAGTCATTATGGACTTACTAGCTCTTTAATCGAAACTCAATAGAAACTTAAATAAGAAATAACATGCAAGTAAGCTAAGTTCGTAATTAGCACCTTAAGGTGCTCTTCTCCAGGTTGTTTAAATTCTTTTAAACACGAGGAGGGGTCATACCCAAACCAATGCCTTAAAAACTTTTTCGAACTCTCTTTTAGTTTGCTTTTGAACTTCCTAAACCTATCGATTATTCAGTCGAGTCACTAACTGAGCAGTTCGACGGTTTAGGACCTTTTTACACTTTAGACGTCCTAACACGCGAAATAACAACTCACAAACGTAAAAGTATTTTCAAACGTGTAAAACAAACTTTCTAAGCGACCTTTTCTTTTTAAAGACGTCTAAAGTTTTAAGAATTAATCACATAACGTCACGTAGCATATCGGGGGAAAAGAGGTTCACACATAGCACATTCATACATTTCATATCACAACTCATTAAGCCAGACATGGCCTTGCAATCCACACAATTGCGGCAATTCACAACCCTATCTCCCTCCTCACATAGCACTGACCACAAGAACCTCAAACCATGCAATAGTTCCACCTCGAGCCATCCAACTTCCAACTCGGCTTAATATTGTCATAAACAAACCAATAATTTACCAAAACCATCATATATAAGCATAGCATTCTCATCAATAGCCAATATATAAGTTAAATGCAACTATATTGATTTATCGATAGCTTCTAAACTGAAACCAACATGCCTCACTAATGCCTTAGTTTGCCCGATTAGCATTTTGAAACTTTGAAACATGATTCATGGCTAATAAACTGATGAGGTGACAACACTAAGGTAATAATCTAATTATTATTAACTCAGTGAACTGTATAGCCATTAATAATTTAATAGCAGTTTCAACATGCCATTAACCTACAATTAGCATCATGTTCGTAATTTCCTTAATTTCAATTCTAGGTTTACCCAAACTGATTTCTAACATCAATTAACATGTGCTAACTAATTTAGTTAAAATCGTTGAAATTAGTAGTATTTAGGAGGGAAGGAACCCTCACCCCGATTCCAAGCAAGGATTTTGTTTGAAGGCTTTGGGCTCGACTTTGGGTACTTGAAACTCCCATCTTCAACTCCTTGTCCCCTGAATGCTTGAAAAGGCCCTAACCAACGCCTAAACCCACACAATTTGAACTTCAATTCGACCCAATCTACACTCAACGACTTGGTGCTTTCTGGTGAGGCATGTGCTACGAATCTTAGTCTAAATTGGGGGAGGAATTAGAGTGACTAAGTACTGAAATGCATGGCCGGGCTTGGGCACACATTCAATGCCTTGATTTACTACCCCAACCCATCAAGGAACATGGCAAAATCTTCGAATTCTTACCCAAATTTTGCAACCAAGGTTCGTTTGAGGTTAAGGGAGACCAAATCTGCATGATTTTGAGTTGGATTGAGGGGAAATTAAGGCTTTCGAGCTTCACTTGGCCGCGTTCATGGTGAGGGAGGAGAGGGGGAAGAAGAAGCAGACCAGAGAGGGGAGGAGAGAGAGTTTTTCGGGGGGGTCGCGAAGGAGCAGGGAAAGAGGGGGGCCACGCGTAATTTACTCAAATGCCACTCCCTCTCTCATTTTTTTGTCCTAAGCTGATTCATATTCGACACGGCTAGTCTAATTCGTAACCCAAATTCTAAACCTGAATTGATCATATACTCCTTCATCAACTATTCGTTCCCAAATCTATCTAGATTTGATTTAAATATCATCGAACTACTTCTAAGGTTGACAACCTAATCGTATTCGGGTTCCTACTTAAATTAGTACTCGCTAATAACCGTTAATAGTGCTTATTAAAAATCATTGAATGATTTTCAAAACTAATAACAGTAATGTTATTACTGGCAACAAAAATATTCTTTCTAATAAAATCAACGCTTACATAAGCACATTAATAAAAATTTAACTTGTATAGTTAATAAAAATACGAATTTTATGACGTAGGAAAGCAATACAATTAGCTTAACGTAAAATAACGAACATGGGCGTGACATTCTTCCCCCCTTAAAAGAATTTCATCCCCGAAATTCCCAAGCTATGTTCAGTCGTGCCTAAAACGTGCACACACTTGACACAATCTACAAAATCATACTAAAATCCAAATCTCGATTATAAACAATTTAAATTGAAAAAAAAAGGGGCACATGGTATTTAGTCTCCTCCTCGCCAATCTTCTTCGAGCGTCCATTCACTCTATTTATGCGTCGACGGCAAATCGCATCGAAGAGAGGCAAATGAGTTGGCGTGGAAAACCATATTAGATTTGGTTTTTTTAAAAAAAATCAAAGGAAAAGGACTTTCCATTATCTAGACTTAGTCCGCATGGTAAACAACAACTCTTTGCATATGCACCTATGAGTGGCATCTAAAGGCAACACAATTGGCGGCGACATCTCAAGGTTATATACAAGTAGTCTCGTTCTAAAACATGAAATGAGTCACTTTCAGGATCACAACAGTTAGCATAGAGTTTCCTATAACACATTAAGATAACAGGGACATCACATAGCACGAAGTAGCATCACTTAAGCACCATGGCATCGTAACAATGTCGCACTGACATCAAGCATATCCTACAGGGTTAGTCCATGTTTCAGTGTATATGGGGCACATCACTGGGGTAGTGCATGTGATCATTCAAACTATAATAGGAAGCCATGAGAGCTACGTAATGCAAGTAACACGCCAAAATCAAATCGCGCAATAAGTCACACATGCCAGACTGGGCACCTAACTCAACTACATCCTATACAGGCTCAAAACAGGCATCAAGAATGCTTGTGTACCCAACAGTTCACTCACATACAACCAGTCGGTTACCCAACTCCTATAATGCATCAGTGGCAGTGCAGAACAGATGTGAGTAACGACATGACCTTAAATGTTATACCATGCTACTTTTCCTACACATGAGATACACATATCGTACAGGTGGTCATTAGGGCCTTACTATAGGTCGCTTGTCTTAGTAGAGGTCATTTATTATGTACAATTCTAAGGTCTGCTAGGTTCTTTCTCCCTTACGCTCTTTAGGTGTATTAGGGTTCATTCTAGCCAAAACATTATCACCCCATTCACGATTAACAATTCGTATGGTAGAAAGCAAGCAATGCACGATTTAGGCAACGATGACAAAGAAGGGAGAGTAGTAGGTACACTTACGTAATGTTCGACAAGGTCCTACTACAAGCGTTTATATATGAAAATAGCTCCTAATTCTATTCAGGCAATTCGGAATTCGCCACAGCGAAGCATCATTCAGTAGAATTATCAATCACAGCAGCTAATCTCGACACGTATAGCATAAGGGCATGTACTTGTGAACCTGAACTCATTCATCATAGCTGAAGGGGAGTCAGTCCTTCGATGTAAAGTAAAACTTGACTCAACGGCTAGAAAGACATTAACATTTCAAATTCCAAAAGTGGAAAGTAGTTTATCCATTTTAAGCCTCTTCTCTACCATCTCTAAATACGTTTGCTCTCTCTGTTATGGGGCCCGAGGAGCACTTCGCATATAGGAGCAAAGGAATGGGCTTAGAAAAAGATTTTCAATCATTCGAGTTCAAATCAACGTACTTTAAGTATTGATTGTCTTTTCAGAAAGCACGAAGAAAACATTTACTATTCGAACCGTCACTGAACTCACGTAAGGATGCGCAAGTAAACTAGGGTTCACATTCTAACATAGGGCTCACATTTATCCGATTGGCTTAAGCGGATCACACAAAAGTTAATCAATCAAGTCAACTGGCACATTAGGAACATATTTGTATCAATGGTGCAACCACAATGTCACTTCAAGTTAGGGGAAAGCTACTTAACTCTTACACTAACGCATAACTTGCCCCTCTTAGTCAATCGACTTACTCGAGCCACACATAAGTCACAAATGTCTATACTATAAGGCACACTTGCGCACAAATGAGGCATATGTCACATAATCACAAAGTATTCTTAGAACACTAGATGAAATGTAAGGCCTAGGTCACGGCCTATGATTGCAGAACCTTTGCTCTGATACCATCAATGTAACACCCCCCGCTTCTAAGGTCAGGAGCGTTACGTTTTCTTGCTTCTTACTTAATTCCTGGGGTGAAACAGATAGAGTTTCGCCTATAAACTGATCATTTCCTAGGCTAAAAGCCTTACGATAAATACCTGCATGGAATGGAAACATATAAAACTTCTAGAACAAGCTCAACGGCTACACGCAGGAGTTCACAACTCTACGGGTCACTTGTCCGGAATACACCAACCATAAAGTTCATTAATGGAGAAGAAAATCAAGTATACAACTTAACGAATCACATATCCGGAATACTCGGGGTTTACATCCCAAAATACAGCTAACTTCAACTAATGAGACATCTAACTAATCAGATGGTTTGCTCGTATGGCCATACAAAGCGACTCATAAACGATGTGCATTATATGAGCTAGAAAACGTAGTTTACAATAATTACAAACTAGGAATACGTTATATTACATCGTTAAACACATAAATCTACTTCTATACGGCACACATGACTCTTTTTCAAGCAGGGGTAAACTCCAGCTCGGCTTAAGTGGCTTGACTTCCACCTGTCATAACAAAAGCCTGGGGAAAAATAGGAAAGAGTAATGGGATGAGTAACCATACGCTTAGTGAGAATTCCCCTACTCCTTAAACCAAAATGGTTACAGGCAATAATACCAATAATAGTCACATATCAGGTATTTATACTTTACTATCATACTAGGCAATCAAAATCCCCAAGGAAAGATCATAATCCTTAAAACTTCATTCTAACCCCTTAACTCATTTCTAGGCCCTAAAAGGCCAAGCTTTCCCACTAACAAACAGTACGCATGAAATCAAACAAGCGATAAGGATTGAGTATAAAGGCCTTCAAACTCACTTCTGAAAATAGAGTGACTCTCGATAAATACCAAGAATGGTTTATAATCCACACAAACTCCTTTTAAGCTTATAATTCTTTTTCAAAAGTTCTCGAAACATCTAAACTGATAAGAAAGATTTGGCAAGAAACGTTCTTTCATCGAATATGCATATTGAAAAGCTTGAATGTATGACGCATTACTAGTATGTAACTATACTTCATTTGAAATCTCATTTAAACTATATTCAGAACACATTCGTGGAATATATGCAGGTTAGGTACATTTGAAAGCTTTCTTCTTTTCTTAAAAATGCTTTACTTGGCCTCTTGAGGGTCGTATCCCTTTAAAAGAACTTCTTTTCCTCTTCTGAACTGCTTAAAATGGCAAAAAGCCAAATCTCCTTTTTATCAGGAACTTACTTATAACATAAAAACATCTTATTTTGCTGGCTAGGGGAGGTCAACACCACTCTTAAGTGAGATCGTCACTCATAATCTACGTTATCCCCGGGGTATATGTACTTATCTTTTAGCCAAAATGCATTTTAGTAGGGCAACTCTAACCTCGATACTGTCCTCTGTAGGGCAACAGCTCACACCAGGATAATCATATCTTGAGTCCAGTCCCCCTCAAGGTTTTCTTGCGTGTCACACATTAGGGAATAGCTCACACCAAGATAATCATATCTTGAGTCCAGCTCTCAGGAACAGTTCACGCCATCTTTGCATCCAGCTCCCAACATTACCTTAAGGGGAAATAGCTCACGCCATCTTTGCGTCCAGTTCCCACCCTCAAGGTCTGGCCACTTGCCTAGCACTTTCATAGCCCTTAAAATCGCATTACATTTCTCTTCTTCAGATGCTTACTTTGCTAAAATCGTACTTTTAAACAAAACGACCATAACCTTTTGAAATGTATGTAGTTCAATTGTTTTTGGCTTAAAAACTTCTTATAAACGGAATAAGTTTGCTAACACATAAATCGACTTCATAAATAACTTAAAAGTTTCTTATAAACATAAAATGTTTACGAAATCATAAAACGACTTATTTTCTAACTTAAATGCTTCGTATAAATGAAATAATGTTGCTAAATCATAAAATGACTTCGTTTCTAACTTGAAAGCTTCGTATAAACGTACTAAGGTAGCTAATCGTTTTACGACTTCGTTTTCAACTTAGAAGCTTCATATAAACGTATTAAGTTTGCTAAATCATAAAACAACTTCGTTTTCAACTTAAAAGCTTCTTATAAATGTAAAACGATTGCTAACACATAAAACGACTTCACTTTTTAGCTTAAAAGCTTCTTTTAAATGTAATACATTTGCTAAATTATAGATAGAAACTCATTTGAGACATAACATGCTTAGTTAATGCTTAATTCAAACTAAGTTTTGAAATCGAAGCCCATTTGAGGCTTAAGTACTCAGTTAGCAATAAATGCAAGCTAGATTCATTTGAAAATTCCCTTTTAACTCAAAGAGAGGTGCTTAAGTGAATTAAGACCTTCGATCGCTTTCAAGCTCATTATTATTCAAAACTTAACTCAAAATACTTAGTTAGCGTGTAACACAAATTAGATTCATAATAAAAACTTTAGTTGTCATTCTATAGCTCGTTTCAATTCCTTTTAAAACTCAAGAAGGGTGTATAGATAAACTAAAGGCTTAAAACGTTCCCAAACTTGCTATTATTCAAAAACTTAAAGTACTGGGCTCGTTTATAAGGTAATTTAAGGTTACTTTTTATATTGTCAACACAAATGCTTCTTAAGTCATTATGGACTTACTAGCTCTTTAATCAAAACTCAATAGAAACTTAAATAAGCAAATAACATGCAAATAAGCTAAGCTTCGTAATTAGCACCTTAAGGTGCTCTTTTTCCGGGTCGTTTAAATTCTTTTAAACACGAGGAGAGGTCATACCCAAACCAATGCCTTAAAAACTTTTTCGAACTCTCTTTTAGTTTGCTTTTGAAGTTCCTAAACCTATCGATTATTCAGTCGAGTCACTAACTAAGCAGTTCGACGGTTTAGGACCTTTTTATACTTTAGACGTCCTAGCATGCGAAATAACAACTCACAAACGTAAAGTATTTTCAAATGTGTAAAACAAACTTTCTAAACGGCCTTTTCTTTTCAAAGACATCTAAAGTTTTAAGAATTAATCACATAACGTCATGTAGCATATCGGGGGAAAAGGGGTTCACACATAGCATATTCATACACTTCATATCACAACTTATTAAGCCAGATATGGCCTTGCAATCCACATGATTGCGGCAATTCACAACTCTATGTCCCTCCTCACACAGCACCGACCACAAGAACCTCAAACCATGCAATAGTTCCACCTCGAGCCATCCAACTTCCAACTCGGTTTAATATTGTCATAAACAAACCAATAATTCACCAAAACCATCATATATAAGTATAACATTCTCATCAATAGCCCAATATGTAAGTTAAATGCAACTGTATTGATTTAGCGATTGCTTCTAAACGGAAACCAACATGCCTTACTAATGCCTTAGTTTGCCCGATTAGCATTTTGAAACTTTGAAACATGATTCATGGCTAATAAACTAATGAGGTGACAACACTAAGGCAATAATCTAATTATTATTAACTCAGCGAACTTCCAAACTGTATAGCCATTAATAATCTAATCGTAGTTTCAACATGCGATTAAACCACAATTAACATCATGTTCGTAATTTCCTCAATTTCAATTCTAGGTTTACCCAAACTGATTTCTCACATTAATTAGCATGCGCTAACTAATTTAGTTAAAATCGTTGACATTAGTAGTATTTAGGAGGAAATGAACCTTCACATCGATTCCAAGCTAGGATTTTGTTTGAAGGCTTTGGGCTCGACTTTGGGTGCTTGAAACTCCCATCTTCAACTCCTTGTCCCCTGACCGCTTAAAAAGGCCCTAACCCATGCCTAAACCCACACAATTCGAACTTCAATTCAACCCAATCTACACTCAATGACTCGGTGCTTTCTGGTGAGGCATGTGCTACGAATCTTAGTCTCAATTGGTGGAGGAATTAGAGTGACTAAGTACTGAAATGCATGGCTGGGCTTGGGCACACATTTGATGCCTTGATTTGCTACCCCGACCCATCAAGGAACATGGCAAAACCTTCGAATTCTTACCCAAATTTTGCAACCAGGATTCGTTTGAGGTTAAGGGAGATGAAATCTGCAGGATTTTGAGTTGGATTGAGGGGAAATTAAGGCTTTCGAGCTTCACTTGGCCGCGTTCATGGTGAGGGAGGAGAGGGGGAAGAAGAAGCAGGCCGGAGAGGAGAGGAGAGAGAGTTCTTCGGGGGGGTCGCAAAGGGGCAGGGAAAGTGGGGGGCCACGCGTAATTTACTCAAATACCACTCCCTCTCTCATTTTTTTGTCCCAGGCTGATTCATATTCAATACGGCTAGTCTAATTCGTAACCCGAATTCTAAACTTGAATCGATCATATACTCCTTCATCAACTATTCGTTCCCAAATCTATCTAGATTTAATTTAATAACATCGAACTACTTCTAAGGTTGACAACCTAATCGTATTCGGGTTCCTACTTAAATTAGTGCTCGCTAATAACCGTTAATAGTGCTTATTAAAAATCATTGAATGATTTTCAAAACTAATAACAATAATATTATTACTGGCAACAAAAATATTCTTTTTAATAAAATCAATGCTCACATAAGCACATTAATAACAATTTAAGTCGTATAGTTAATAAAAATACGAATTTTATAACGTAGGAAAGCAATACAATTAGCTTAACGTAAAATAACGAACACAGGCGTGACATTCTTCCCCCCTTAAAAGAATTTCGTCCCCGAAATTCCCAAGCTATGTTCAGTCGTGCCTAAAACGTGCACACACTTGACACGATCTACACAAATCATACTAAAATCCAAATCTTGATTATAAACAATTTAAACTAAAAAAAAGGGCACATGGTATCCAGTCTCCTCCTCGCCAATCTTCTTCTAGTGTCCACACACACTATTTGGGCACCGAGGGCAGATCACATCGAAGAGAGGCAAATGATTTGGCGTAGAAAAGCATATTAGATTTGGTTTTTAAAAAAAAAATTCAAAGGAAAAGGACTTTTCATTATCTAGACTTAGTCCGCATGGTAAACAACAACTCTATGCATATGCACCTATGAGTGAGCATCCAAAGGAAACACAATTAGCAGCGACACCTCAAGGTTATATACAAGTAGTCTCGTTCTAAAACATGAAATTAGTCACTTTCAGGACCACAACAGTTAGCATAGAGATTCCTATAACACATTAAGATAACAAGGACATCACATAGCACCAAGTAGCATCAGTTAAGCACCATGGCATCGTAACAATGTCGCACTGACATCAAGCATATCTTACGGGGTTAGTCCATGTTTCAGTGTTTATGGGGCACGTCACTGGGGTAGTGCATGTGATCATTCAAACTATAATAGGAAGCCATGGGAGCTACGTAATGCAAGTAACACGCCAAAATCAAATCGCGCAATAAGTCACACATGCTAGACTGGGCACCTAACTCAACTACATCCTATACAGGCTCAAAACAGGCATCAAGAATGCTCGTGTACGCAACAGTTCACTCACATACAACCACTCAGTGACCCAACTCCTATAATGCATCATTGGTAGTGCATAACAGACATGAGTAACGACATGACCTTAAATGTTGTACCATACAACTTTTCCTACACATGAGATACACATATCCTACAGGTGGTCATAAGGGCCTTACTATAGGTCACTTGCCTTAGTAGAGGTCATTTATTATGTACAATTCCAAGGTCTGCTATGCTCTTTCTCCCTTGAGCTCTTTAGGTGTATTAGGGTTCGTTCTAGCCAAAACATTATCACCCTATTCACGATTAACAATTCGTATGGTAGAAAGCAAGCAATGCACGATTTAGGCAACGATGACAAAGAAGGGAGAGCAATAGGTACACTTACGCAATGTTCAACAAAGTCCTACTACTAGCGTTCATATATGAAAATATCTCCTAATTCTATTCAGGCAATTCAGAATTCGCCACAGCGAAGCATCATTCAGTAGAATTATCAATCACAGCAGCCAATCTCGACACGTATACCACAAGGGCATGTACTTGTGAACCTGAACTCATTCATCATAACTGAAGGGGAGTTAGTCCTTCAATGTAAAGTAAAACTTGACTTAACGGCCAGAAAGACATTAACATTTCAAAATCTCGAATTCCAAAAGTGGAAAGTAGTTTATCCATTTTGGGCCTCTTCTCTACCATCTCTAAATACGTTTGCTCTCTCTGTTGTGGGGCCCGAGGAGGAATTCGTATGTAGGAGCAAAGGAATGGGCATAGAAAAAGATTTGCAATCGTTTGAGTTCAAATCAACGTACTTTAACTATTGATTGTCTTTTCAGAAAGCACGAAGAAAACATGTACTATTCAAACCGTCACTTAACTCACACAAGGATGCGCAAGTAAACTAGGGTTCACATTCTAACATAGGGCTCACATTTATCCGATTGGCTTAAGTGGATCACACAAAAGTTAATCAATCAAGTCAACTGGCACATTAGGAATAGATTTGCATCAATGGTGCACCCACAACATCACTTCAAGGTAGGGGAAAGCTGCTTAACTCGTGTACTAACGCATAACTTACCCCTCTGAGTCAATCGACTTACTCGAGCCGCACATAAGTCACAAATGTCTATACTATAAGGCAAACTTCCACACAAAGGAGGCATATGTCACATAATCACAAAGCATTCCTAGAACCCTAGATGAAATGTAAGACCTAGGCCGTCGCCTATGGTCGCAGGACCTTTGCTCTGATACCATCAATGTAACACCCCCAGCTTCTAAGGTCAGGAGCGTTACATTTTCTTGCCTCTTACTTAATTCCTGGGGTGAAACGGATAGAGTTTCGCCTATAAGCTGATCATTTCACAGGCTAAAAGCCTTACGACAAATCCCTGCATGGAATGGAAACATATAAAACTTCTAGAACAAGCTCAACGGCTACACGCCGGAGTCCATAGCTCTACGGGTCATTTGTCCGGAATACTCCAACCATAAAGTTCATTAATAGAGAAGAAAATCAAATATACAACTTAATCAAGCACATATTCGGAATATTCGGGGCTTACATCCCAAAATACAGCTAACTTCACCTAATCAGATGGTTGGCTCATATGGCCATAGAGAGCGACTCGTAAACGATGTGCATTATATGAGCTAGAAAACATACTTTACAATAATTACAAACTAGGAATAGGTTATATTATATTGTTAAACGCATGAATCTACTTCTATACGGCACACATGACTCTTTTTCAAGCAAGGGTAAACTCCAGCTCGGCATAAGTGGCTTGACTTCCACCTGTCATAACAAAAGCTTGGGGACAAATAAGGAAGAGTAATGGGATGAGCAACCACACGCTCAGTGAGAATTCCCCTACTCCTTAAAACCAAAACAGTTACAGGCAATAATGCCAATAATATTCACACATCACGTATTTATACTATACTATCATATTAGGCAATCAAAATCCCCCAGGAAAGATCACAATCCTTAAAACTTCATTCTAACACCTTAACTCATTTTGAGGCCCTAAAAGGCCAAGCTTTCCAACTAACAAACAGTAGGCACGAAATGATGTATGTGTGGGTGGAAAGTGATCCAAATCAAACTCAAATCAAACTTAAGCAAAATGAAAAGAGAGAAAGATGCGAAAGATGAAGAATATCACCAAACAGGATAGAGATGGATAGTGCAAGACTTTATGTATGAGATAATCCTTCCGGAGCCACTCACACCTTGGTCTTGGGCTAATTCCCTTCACTCTTCTGAGGAATCACTCCAAAGAAAAGAAAGAGAACCTAGAACACCACTTGAATTAGCCAAATTCAAGATATAGAACTAGGAATTTTTGGGACACAAATGAGAATCACTCTCAAAGGTGCTTGAATTACTCCTGAAAATGCCCTAGAATTCTGATCTACAATGCTCGCACACCCCCCCTTTATATAGGCTCAGCAAAAGACAACAAAAGGAATCAAATAACTCCTAATAATTAAAACTAGTAAAATGAAAAGACTAAGATAAATGGAAAGACACATCATAAAAGGGGTGGGGGAGGTTAAAAGGAATATTCTAGGATTTCTTAGCTGATTACACCAATCTAGAAGGCTCCAAAACGTGCACAATGTCAGCCACACAATCACATGTAACCGAAGACTCTTCATATTCCCAGAATTAATCCTTGCAGCTGCCTCAACTTCAACAGAGCATAACTTCCAGAATACTCGGCCAAATCACGCGTTCTTGGGCTTGTTAGAAAGCCCTGGAAGTCTATTTTCCAGAATGGGCTCATTTGCTCAATTTGGATAAGCGGTTTGAAAGTTATGGCCCAAAAAATGCACCTATCTCAGACTGGACTGGATCAGCAAACGTATCTTTGAGTGATATTTTGCCCAATCAAATGATGTCCAAATTAAACAAACTTGGGCTTATTTGAAAGCTGAAATCTTAAACTTCAAAAGCACATGGGCCCTCAAGTTGTGGGTCCACGTGAGCTTGTCCAAAAGTGGTCACAAAAAATCGGGTTCCGCAGGGATGAATTCGGCACCAAATTTCTAGCAAAGCTTAACCTCTTTTTGACCTCTCCATAGTGTCGTGAGTCTTTGAACTCACTTAAGAAGACCAAATAGGCACATTTCCATGCATGATCTTCTTTGACCCTTTTCTTCTTTGAAATTAGACTTGAATAAAAATGATGCATATGAAAATATGCATCATACTCCCCGGGTTGTTTTGAGTTTGTCCTCAAACTCAAAGGGTTGGCAAGCCTCTCAAGAAAGGGGTCGCGCTTACAATATGGGAGCTTTTGGGGAAGGAGGTCACAGGGCATCACCTCTAGAGAGATATAGAAGAGGGTGAGGGGAGGATGATAAAACGGGTCATACCTGGTGAGGAGAAGAGGCGAAAGTGGGAAATCTTCTTTGGGGGCAAGGGTTTGGGAAGGATGAATGAGGGTTAAGGCTTGTCGGCCCTTTTGTGGCTTGGGGCTTTGGCACGATGGAATAGGGGTCAAGGTGATTTTCTTCTCATCCTTAATAAAGGAGTAGGTGTTGAGGCGCCCATGATGAATTACATGGCGATCAAACATCCATGGTCTACCCAACAATATATGGCTTGCATCCATAGGAAGAATGTCACACAATATCTCATCCTTATAGTGGTCTCCAATAGAAAGAGAAATGAGGCACTGATGAGAAATGTATATACCTTTGCCTTGATTTAGCCATTGGATGCTATAAGGCTTAGGATGGGGTGTAGTCTCAAGTTTGAGCTTGTCCACCATGGTTTTGGATGCAACATTTGTACAACTACCTCCATCGATGATGAGGGTACAAACTTTCCCTTGAATAGTGCACCTTGTGTGGAAAATCGCCTCTCTTTGCTCCAAGCCTTCTTGAGTAGCAAATCCGCTCAATGCTCGCCTAATGACAAGCAACTCACCTTCATCGGGGCCTATGATAACCTCTTCTTCTTTTTCCTCCAAACTTTCCTCTTCTTCATGGTCATGCTCCTCAAAAGAAGCTTGGTACTCAGCCAGGGAAACAATCTTCTTGTTAGGACACTCAGATGCAAAATGTCCCATACCTTGACAACGGAAACAACAAACCTGGTCTTTTGGCCGTGAAGGCACTTTTGTGGGAGGTGGAGGGGTGATGGGAGGGACACTTTTGGCGGGTGAGGGGGTTTGAATTTGTGGGGTAAAGTAAGGTGATTCTTGAGAAAAAGGACGGGAAGGAGTCTTGGAAAAGATGCTCTTTTCCTTAGATTTCTTTTGTTGCTCTACCTTATAGGCTAGAGAACTCAAGTCATCTAGGGATGAATAGGGTTGCAACTCAATTACATGAGCAATGGACTCATCAAGACCGGTCAAGTATCTTACCAAGGTTTGTGAGTCGTCTTCTCTCAAATCACATTTGAGTAGGAGTTGTTCAAACTCCCGAGTGTACTCCTCTACACTTTTTGATCTTTGCCTTGAGGCGGTGGAGTTTCAGATAATTATCTTGCACATAGTGTGAGGGAAGAAACTTGGCCTTAAGCTTTTCTTTCATTTTGGCCCACGTTCTAATTTTTCCTTTCCCATTTCTTGCTCTTTTCGCTCCAAGGTTAGCACACCAGATTGAAGCATATTTGCGGAGTTTAAGGGCTACGAGTTTCACCTTCTTGTCCTCCGGAATGTCCTCATATTTAAATATCCTCTCAATGGTGTGCAACCAATCGAGAAATAAGTCCGGGTCAAGTTGGCCTTTAAATTCGGGGATGTCAATTCGGACACCACCAATATTGCTTCCTTGCCTTCGTCTCCTTGGGGCTTCTTCGTCACTAGAATTAGCTCGGGATTGAAGGACTTCTTCTTCCGATTCGACCACCGGTTCATGAGGATGAGAGGGAGTGGGGCTATGAACCACCTTCGTTTTTCCTCCAAAAGTTGCCCAAGTTGAGTTCGAAGATAAGTGACTTGCGCTTCTAACTCTTCCACACGTGCTTGGTCGCTTCTTGTGGACTTTGTAGACATGTTGGAGATGCTTTGAAGGAAGAATATGCAGCAGGGAAAGTGGCACGGTCGTGCAAGGGGGCACGGGCAGGCCGTGCTATGCTTCGACTTGAGGAAATGCAGAAAAGTATAGTGGCACGGTCGTGCTGGGTGGCACAGGGGCACCGTGCTGCTTCTCTGGTCTTCGAGACTGGGTTTGCCGGTTTGTGCCTTTTTTTTTTTTTTGTTTGTATTTTGGCTTTTTGGGATGTACTTGGGTGTGATGTGGGTCACTTAAAAACCGTGGCTCTGATACCAATTGATGTATGTGTGGGTGGAAAGTGATCCAAATCAAACTCAAATCAAACTTAAGCAAAATGAAAAGAGAGAAAGATGGGAAAGATGAAGAATATCACCAAACAGGATAGAGATGGATAGTGCAAGACTTTGTGTATGAGATAATCCTTCCGGAGCCACTCACACCTTGGTCTTAGGCTAATTCCCTTCACTCTTCTGAGGAATCACTCCAAAGAAAAGAAGGAGAACCTAGAACACCACTTGAATTAGCCAAATTCAAGATATAGAACTAGGAATTTTTGGGACACAAATGAGAATCACTCTCAAAGGTGCTTGAATTACTCCTGAAAATGCCTTAGAATTCTGATCTACAATGCTCGCACACCCCCCCTTTATATAGGCTCAGCAAAAGACAACAAAAGGAATCAAATAACTCCTAACAATTAAAACTAGTAAAATGAAAAGACTAAGATAAATGGAAAGACACATCATAAAAGGGGTGGGGGAGGTTACAAGGAATATTCTAGGATTTCTTAGCTGATTACACCAATCTAGAAGGCTCCAAAACGTGCACAATGTCAGCCACACAATCACATGTAACCGAAGACTCTTCATATTCCCAGAATTAATCCTTGCAACTGCCTCAACTTCAACAGAGCATAACTTCCAGAATACTCGGCCAAATCACGCGTTCTTGGTCTTGATAGAAAGCCCTGGAAGTCTCGTTTCCAGAATGGGCTTATTTTCTCAATTTGGATAAGCGGTTTAAAAGTTATGTCCCAAACAATGCACCTATCTCAGACTGGACTGGATCAGCATAACGTATCTTTGAGTGATATTTTGCCCAATCAAATGATGTCCAAATTAAACAAACTTGGGCTTATTTGAAAGATGAAATCTTAAACTTCAAAAGCACATGGGCCCTCAAGTTGTGGGTCCACTTGAGCTTGTCCAAAAGTGGTCACAAAAATCGGGTTCCGCAGGGATGAATTCGGCAACAAATTTCTAGCAAAGCTTAACCTCTTTTTGACCTCTCCATAGTGTCGCGAGTCTTTGAACTCACTTAGGAAGACCAAATAGGCACATTTCCATGCATGATCTTCTTTGACCCTTTTCTTCTTTGAAATTGGACTTGAATAAAAATGATGCATATGGAAATATGCATCACGAAAATCAAACAAGCAACAAGGATTGAGTATAGAGGCCTTCAAACTCACTTTTGAAAACATAGTGACTCTTGATAAATACCAAGAATGGTTTATAATCCACACAAACTCCTTTTAAGCTTATAATTCTTTTTTAAAATTTCTCGAAACATCTAAACTGATAAGAAAGATTTGGCAAGAAACATTCTTTCGTCGAATATGCATATTGAAAAGCTTGAATGTACAACGCATTACTAGGATGTAACTATACTTCATTTGAAATCTCATTTAAACTATATTCAAAACACATTTATAGAATATATGCAGGTTAGGTACATTTGAAAGCTTTCTTCTTTTCTTAAAAACGCTTTACTTGGCCTCTTGAGGCCCGTATCCCTTTAAAAGAAGTTCTTTTCCTTTCCTGAACTGCTTAGAATAGCAAAAAGCCAAATCTCCTTTTTGTCAGGAACTTACTTATAACATAAAAACATCTTATTGTGCTGGCTAAGGGAGGTCAACACTGCCCTTAAGTGAGATCGTCACTCTTAATCTACGTTATCCCTGGGGTATACGTACTTATCTTTTAGCCAAAACGCATCTTAGCAGAGTAACTCTAACCTTGATACTGTCCTCTGTGGGGCAATAGCTCACACTAGGATAATCATATCCTGAGTCCAGTCCCCCTTAAGGTTTTCTTACGCGTCACACATTATGGAACAGCTCACACCAAGATAATCATATCTTGGGTTCAGCTCCTGGGAATAGCTCATGCCATCTGTACGTCCAGCTCCCAACATTACCTTAGAGGGAAACAGCTCACGCCATCTTTGTATCCAGTTCCCACCCTTAAGGTTTGGTCATTTGCCTAGCACTTTCATAGCCTTTAAAATTGCATTACATTTCTCTTCTTAAGATGCTTACTTTGCTGAAATCCTACTTTTAAACAAAACGACTATAACCTTTTGAAATGTTTATAGTTCATTCATTTTTAGCTTAAAAACTTCTTATAAACGGAATAAGTTGGCTAACTCGCACTACTAGAAACTGCATTTTTAACGACAAGTTTTAACGACCAATCATAAAATTTGTCGTTAAATGCTATCAATAACGATGAAAGTGTTTCTTTTGTTGCTTAATTTCATCAAAAAAACTATCAGCAGACAACGAACAAAAAAGTTGATCGTTATTATTTCATGACGTTCGTCGTTATTGTCAATTAGAGGAAGGATATGTACATAACTTTAGGAGGGAGAACCAAAATAAGAATTGAAAAATTAACATTAAAATACTAGGTGATAAATGTAGACTTATATTACCATCAAACCAAAATATTACTAAATGCCAAAACAAGAATTAAACTCCTAACTTCGAAAAAGCCTTGCTCGGCTGCCCTTATCAGCACAGAACGCCGTAACCATCCTCAAGCATCTCATTCACTTCACCACCGAAGGTCGGAAACCCTAGCTGCTGAGACAATCCCAGTTCCAATTGCTGTCCTTCGATTTCTTCTCCATTGCTTCAGGTGCATTCTCCATGTCTTCTTCTTGCCCATAATTTGCAATTCTTGCTGGAATTTATGGAGGGGTCTTCTGTTTCTCCCAACGCCTTTGGTAATCGAATTTCTTGGGTTTTTGTCAAAAATTGATAGTAAATTCACCAACATGCCCACTATCGAACGCATTTGGTTGGAAATTGCTGGAATTTCGCAGCACCAGGTACGTTGTTCAATCTCTTTGTCTATAATCTCTATATCTGATGTGTCCCTCTTCTGTTCTCGTGGTGTGAATTGGTCGAAATCAAGAACCTTGATTCTGTGTCTGTATTCTCTGTATCTGGGAACTTGATTCTTGTTGGCTGAATGGTGAAGAAATGGGGAAACTGGAAATAGCGAGGAAGGGGGGTGAGAAAACGATTGCCACCAGCGCTGCCTTTTTGATGTGTGTGTGAGGGGGGTCTATGCAATTCATGTTTCAGGCTTTCAGCTCATGTATATGATAGTGCCCCACTAAGTAGCAAGAGATGAAAGTGGCATTGGAAACACTTCAATCAGGTTTAGTAAGGTGAAAGCAAAGACATTCTGAAGCAAAACAGTATTCCAGACCACTCAGTTTCAAATGCAAATAAGACTTAAAGCAAAATATCACAAACCATACACTAAAAGTACACACCAAGGTCATTCATTATGCCAGGGAAACAAGTAAGAGCAGAATTAACAATTTCAAATAGATACGCCATTGATTCATTTCGTGATGCTGACAGAATGCACTTGAATCTATCATCTATATAACACAGGAATAAATTTTTATAACTAAACCATATCATTACTAACCATCATTGAACAAGGTACATAATTGGATTGCTTTGTTAAGTAATAAAGTCCATGCGAGTGTATACGTCCATGGTTACTAGTGGCTTCTGAGCTTCAATGTTCAGTGACAGCGCAAGTTCACAGCTGAGCTTACTCATTTGACTTGTGGTTTTTCTACCTTCAGTATCAATTTTAATAACCCTCAAATATCATTCTTGTTACTGGAACGTTCTCTTTCTTTGATGTTAACGTAATCATTTTGGCAAAATGTCAAGGTTTGGTTATACTATTGCAGATTGGGTTAAAATTTACACCAATTGCATTTGCTATATTGTTGTCTCAATGGGTGGAATGATTTTGTAACGTCAATTCTGAAATTTGGGAAAATATGTTCAGCATATAAGCAGCATGCCTCCAAAACTATTATCTATGTGTTTGCTATTACATATTATTTGACATTTTAGATTATAACATCAATTCTAAAATCTGGGAAAAATATGTTGCAGAAGGTATTACTTGACATTTTAGATTATATGTATCTATTACATTTGCTATTACATATTATTTATATTGACCAAGTGTTATGAAATGCTATGAATGATGTTGGTGCCTTGTGGTTTTAGACTTTGATTATATTTACCTTTGATTATCCAAATTATAACGGGAAAATATTTACTTTATTTTTGTCTTGAGAATCACAAGAAAGTTTGAGAATCTCATTCCTAATCAAACTAAATACCTAGAGAGTGAAAGAATCTAATGCTTGCAAGTAGTGCTTTGTAAAAGGATTACAAAGATAGGAAAATCACTTATGTGTTTCAGAAATGACACCTAGAAATGAGTAGCGTCTATGAAATTGCGTTACTTTTTATATGGATGTGAGAATTGAGTTAAGTTAACATGCATTTTCCTCCTTCTTTCCAAATACTAGGTACTTTTTTTTTTTTATGAAGCCAACTATTATTTTGAGGTAATGGCGTCTGATAAGGATTGGATGAACCTCGAAGAACACCTTAGTGAAGACTATGAAACGAGAGTGGAAAGTTTCTGGGACTATGCATTTACTAAATTAGGGACGGAGTCCATTCGATGTCCATGCACGAAATGTGTTAACATAGAGTTTGGGAATCGGGAGCTAGTTCATGGCCATCTCTTAGCTTATGGAATGGTCAAACGGTATACATTCTGGTATCATTATGGGGAGACATTCAGTGAGCCTAGTGAAAAGATGAATTATGATGATGATGATGATAATATAGATGAAATGCAGGGTATTTCAAATGATTTGTATCATGATTTTAATGATATAAGATCCTTCGATCATGATAAAGAAGAGGAAGAGCCAAATAATGAGGCTAAGAGGTTTTTTAGGTTACTGAAGGATTCACAAGATCCTATTTATCATGGCTATAAGTCTTCAAAAATGTCTGCTTTAGTAAAACTCCTTCACATTAAAACTCTAGGACGATGGAGTAATTAGTCGTTCACCATGTTGTTGAAATTCATGAAAGAAGAGTTGTTGCCAAATGGATCGAACTTGGCAGATTCCTATTATGAAGCCAAAAAGATGATCAAAGATCTTGGACTTTCTTATGAGAAAATCGATTATGTGTGAATGATTGCATGTTATATTAGAAAGAGGATTCAAAGTTAGATGCATGTAAGGTATGTGGTGCATCTAGATGGAAGATTGACAAGCGTAATGGTGAGGACAAATATAGTTCAAGTGGTAAAAGAATACCGCAAAAGACTTTGCAATGGGATAGTTTGGTCTGTAATCAACAAAACTTTTTTTTTTTGGGGGGAGGCGGTGTGCTTCATCTGGTAGATTTTGTGTTTGACAGAATGGCATAAGTGGGAGGCTGAGGCAGGGAGTGGATTAATAGTAGTGAACTGCTGCCCTGTATTTGGTTATGCAATCAATCTTCTTTCTATAGCCATAATTTGACCATTTCATTTACTGCTATTAACACTCCAGATTATGTCTTATGAATGGTGGTGGTGGTGTTGGCATCATGCATTTAGAGAAAGTGGGATTTATGTCAAGGAAATGTTAATGTCTGAAACCAAAAGTATGAGATTCGTATGGTTTATGAGTGCATGTCTTTTGTGTATATATTTTTTGTAATCTCTCTCTATGAATACATCTTTAATACTTTTTCCTGTTTTATAGGTACTTGAAGATGCTAGATTCTTATTCCAAGTTATGGCGCTTTTCCACGGTTTTCTTTGAAGATGCGAGGTCATTTGGTTTTCTCCTATGTTTATAGCGAATAGTTTATTTATTTGAACATCAAATTTAAGAACAACTTTAACTTCTAGTTTAAGAGTTGTTTTTTAGAGTTAGGGCATTGTTGGTATTATATTGGTTTGTAGCGTATATTTGTAAACTAATGATTTTCAATTCAATTGATATGCATATATACAAATATATATGCAAATTCAGTATTACTAGTATTCCCTTAAGTTATTTAATCCATAGTATTCCCTTGAGTTATTTAATCCATTGTACTATTATATTGATTATACAATTGATATTAGCTCCACATAATTAGCAACGAGAAAAATAATTGGTTGTTGTCAGGTGATCGTCATTTTCAACAATAAAAAATTTCGTCGTTAACCATTATTCAATCCATAACGAGGAGCAAAAGTTGTCATTAATGATAATAATTTTACATTTTTTATTTTTGATTTAATAAGCAAACGATGAACAATTTGATTGTTACTATTATTTCACCCATCGTTAATTAGTTAACTAATAACGACGATTTCTCTTTTCATCGTTCTAAGAACAACGACGAAAATTTTCATTGTCATTAAAACTATTAAAGACGGGACCAATAACAACGGACTACCACCAATTTTTTTTCATCGTTAAAGCTTTTGACGATGAAAAATAATGCATTTAACGACCAGCTTCTTGATCGTTAGAAAACTAATTTTTAGTAGTGTCGTAAATCGACTTCGTAAATAACTTAAAAGTTTCTTATAAACGTAAAATATTTACTAAATCATAAAACGACTTAGTTTCTAACTTAAATGCTTCATATAAACGAAATAAGGTTGCTAAATCATAAAACGACTTTGTTTCTAACTTGAAAGATTCGTATAAACGTAATAAGGTTGCTAAATCGTAAAATGACTTTGTTTTCAATTTAGAAGCTTCATATAAACGTATTAAGTTTGCTAAATCGTAAAACGACTTCGTTTTCAACTTAAAAGCTTCTTATAAATGTAAAACGATTGCTAACTCATAAAATGACCTCACTTTTTAGCTTAAAAGCTTCTTTTAAACGTAATACGTTTGCCAAATTGTAGATCGAAACTCGTTTGAGACATAACATGCTTAGTTAACGTTTAATCCAAACTAAGTTTAAAATTGAAACCCATTTGAGACTTAAGTACTCAGCTAGCAATAAATGCAAGCTAGATTCGTTTGAAAATTCCCTTTTAACTCAAAGAGAGGTGCTTAAGCGATTTAAGACCTTTGATCGCTTTCCAGCTCATTATTATTCAAAACTTAACTCAAAATACTTAGTTAGCATGTAACTCAAATTAGATTCGTAATAAAAACTTCAGTTGTCATTCTATAGCTCGTTTCAATTCCTTTTAAAACTCAAGAAGGGTGTATAGATAAACTGAATGCTTAAAACGTTCCCAAACTTGCTACTATTCAAAAACTTAAAGTACTTGGCTCGTTTATAAGGTAATTTAAGGTTACTTTTTATGTTTTCAATTCTTAATGTCATTATGGACTTACTAGCTCTTTAATCGACACTCAATAGAAACTTAAATAAGCAAATAACATGCAAATAAGATAAGCTTCATAATTAGCACCTTAACGTGCTCTTTTCCGGTTCATTTAAATTCTTTTAAACACGAGGAGGGGTCATACCCAAACCAATGCCTTAAAAACTTTTTCGAACTCTCTTTTAGTTTGCTTTTGAACTTCCCAAACCTATCGACCATTCAGTCGAGTCACTACTGAGCAGCTCGACGGTTTTGGACCTTTTAACACTTTAGACGTCCTAACACGCGAAATAACAACTCACAAACGTAAATATATTTTCAAACGTGTAAAACAAACTTTCTAAACGACCTTTTCTTTTTAAAGACGTCTAAAATTTTAAGAATTATTCACATAACGGCACGTAGCATATCGGGGGAAAAGGGGTTCACACATAGTACATTCATACACTTTATATCACAACTCATTATGCCAGACATGGCCTTGCAATCCACACGATTGCGGCAATTCACAACCCTATCTCCCTCCTCACACAGCACCGACCACAAGAACCTCAAACCATGCAATAGTTCCACCTTGAGCCATCCAACTTCCAACTCAGTTTAATATTGTCATAAACAAAACAATAATTCACCAAAACCATCACATATAAGCATGGCATTCTCATCAATAGCCCAATATATAAGTTAAATACAACTGTATTGATTTAGCGATAGCTTCTAAACTGAAACCAACATGCCTTACTAATCCCTTTATTTGCCCGATTAGCATTTTGAAACTTCGAAACATGATTCATGGCTAATAAACTGATGAGGTGACAACACTAAGGCAATAATCTAATTACTATTAACTCAGCGAACTTCCAAACTATATAGCCATTAATAATCTAACAGCAGTTTCAACATGCGATTAACCCACAATTAGCATCATGTTCGCAATTTCCTCAATTTCAATTCTAGGTTTACCCAAACTGATTTCTGACCTCAATTAGCATGAGCTAACTAATTTAGTTAAAATCGTTGAAATTAGTAGTAATTTAGGAGGAAAGAAACCCTCACCTCGATTCCAAGCTAGGATTTCGTTTGAAGGCTTTGGGCTCAACTCTGGGTGCTTAAAACTCCCATCTTCGACTCCTTGCCCCCTGACCGCTTGAACAGGCCCTAACCCACGCCTAAACCCACACAATTCGAACTTCAATTCAACCCAATCTCCACTCAATGACTCGGCGCTTTCTGGTGAGGCATGTGCTGCGAATCTTAATCTCAATTGGTGGAGGAATTGGAGTGTCTAAGGACTGAAATGCATGGCCGGGGTTGGGCACGCATTTGGCACCTTGATTCGCTGCCCCGACCCATCAGGGAACATGGCGGAACCTTCGAATTCTTATCCAAATTTTGCAACCAAGGGTTCGCTTGAGGTTAAGGGATATGAAATCTGGAGGATTTTGAGCTGGATTGAGGAGAAATTGAGGCTTTCAAGCTTCACTTTGCCGCATTCATGGTGAGGGAAGACAGGGGGAAGAAGAAGCAGACCAGAGAGGAGAGGAGAGAGAGTTCTTTGGGGGGGTTGCGAAGGAGGAGGGAAAGAGAGGGGCTACGCGTAATTTACTCAAATACCACTCCCTCTCTCATTTTTTTGTCCTAAGCTGATTCATATTCGATACGGCTAGTCTAATTCGTAACCCAAATTCTAAACCTAAATCGATCATGTACTCCTTCATCAACTATTCGCTCCCAAATCTATCTTGGTTCGATTTAATAACATCGAATATATATATATATATATATATATATACATATATATATATATATATATATATATATATATATGTATATATGTATATCTACATACATACATACACGTATATGTATATACATATATATATATATTTATATATATATGTATGTGTATGTATATAATATATATATATATATATATATATATATATATATATATATATATATATATACATACATACATACATACATACATATAAATATATATACATATTCATATATATATATACATATACTGTACCAGCCTACGATCACCCACCATCGAGGTATTGTCCGCTTTGGGGCTGCACAGCTCACCCCAGGGCACGCTCACCTTGAGTCCAGTGCACCCCTAACGGTTTTGTTTTCAAAAGGTGCCTCGATGGGTTAAGGTTTCTTCACGCTTATAAGGCGTGGTTCGTTCTCCTCAACTCCGAATGTGGGATACCTTCATCCACCCCCTCTCAGGGGCCCAGCATCCTCGCTAGCACATCGAGTCGGGTTCATGGCTCTGATACCATTGTAACAGCCCACGACCACCCGCCATCGCGGTATTGTCCGCTTTGAGGCTTCACAGCTCACTCCAGGGCATGCTCACCCTGAGTCCAGTGCACCCCTCATGGTTTTGTCCTTGGACGCCTGACGGTCAAAAAAAGGCAAAAAGAAATTCCTGTTAAAAGGGTTAATTACGAGGGGTGTATGACCTCTTTTTGGTGGATGAAGGTATCCCACATCGGGAGTTGAGGGGAACGAACCATGCCTTATAAGCGTGAGAAATCCTTAACCCGTCGAGGCATCTTTTGAGGATAAAATCGTGAGGGGTGCACTGGACTCAGGGTGAGCGTGCCCTGGGGTGAGCTGTGTAGCCCCAAAGCGGACAATACCTCGATGGCGGGTGGTCGTGGGCTGTTACACTATCATATTAGGCAATCATAGTCCCCAAGGATAGATTACCTCCTTAAAACTTCATTCTATCCTCTCAACTCATTTCTGGGCCTTAAACGGCCAAACTTCCCTACTAACAAATAGTTAGGCACATAATCAAACAAGCAACAAGGATTGAGTATAAAGCTTTCAAACATACTTTTGAAAACATAGTGACTCTCGATAAATACCAAGAAGTGTTTGTAATCCATGTCAACTCCTTTAAAGCTTATAATTCTTTCTAAAAGTTCTCAAAACATCTAAATTGGTAAGAAAGACTTGTCAAGAACATACTTTCATAGAATATGCACATTGAAACGAATAATGCAACATCTGAAACTTCATTTGACTATACTAGTAAATCCTTTCATAAAAGATGAACTGGAGGTACACATTTGAAAGCTTTCTTTCTTTTGTCAAAAACACTTTACTCGACCTCTTGAGGCTCGTATTCTTTAAAGGAAACTCCTTTTCTCACTTATTAGAAACTTACTCATAGCATCAAAACATCTTATTGTGCTGGCTAGGGAGGTCAACACCGCCCTTAAGTGAGATCGTTACTCTTCATCTACGTTATCCCTGGGGTATAGGTACTTATCTTTTGGCCAAAATGCGTCTTAGTAGAGCAATTCTAACCTTGATACTGTCCTCTGTGGGGTAACAGCTCACACCAGAATAATCGGATCCTGAGTCCAGTCCCTCTCAAGCTTTTCTTACGCGTCACACATCATAACTTATCTGGGGAACAGCTCACACCAAGATAGTTTATATCTTGAGTCCAGTTCCCAGGAATAGCTCACACCAAGATAATCATATCTTGAGTCCAGTTTCTAACTTTTCTTCAGGGGAAAACAGCTCACGCCATCTTTGCGTCCAGTTTTCAGGAACAGCTCACACCAAGATAACTCATATCTTGAGTCCAGTTCCTACCCTCTGGCCAATTGCCTAGCACTTTCTTAGCCTTTAAGATCTTCTTTTATTTCTCTTTTTCAAATGCTTACTTTGCTAAAAACTTACTTTTTAAATAAAATGATCATAACCTTTTGAATGTTTGTAGTTTACTCGTTTTTGGCTTAAAACTTCTTGTAAACGACATAAGTTTGCTAATTCATAAATCGACTTCGTAAATAGTTTAAAAACTTTTCAGAATCGTAATAAGTTTGCTAACATGTAATCCAACTTTGCTTTAAACTTAAAAGCTTCTTATAAACGTAATACGTTTACTGAATCATAAAACGACTTAGTTTCTAACTTGAATACCTCGTACGAACATAACAAGTTGGCTAAATCGTAAAACGACTTTGTTTCTAGCTTAAAAGCTTCGTATAAATGTATTAGGTTTGCTAAATCGTAAAACGACTTCGTTTTCAACTCAAAAGCTTCGTTTAAATGTGCTAGGTTTGCTAAATAGTAAAATGACTTCGTTTTCATCTTAAAAGCTTCCTTTAAACGTATTAGGTTTGCTAAATCATAAAACCACTTCGTTTTTAACTTAAAAGTTTCACATAGACGTAACACGGTTACTAACTCGCAAAATGACTTCGTTTTTAACTTAAGAAACTTCTTATAGACGTAAAACGTTTGCTAGTTTGTAAAACGACTCCATTTCTAACTTAAAAGCTCCATATAAACGTAACACGTTTACCAAATCGTAAAACGACTTCGTTTTTAACTAAAAGGCTTTTTATAAACGTAATAAGGTTGTCTAATCATAAAACGACTTTGTTTCTAACTTGAAAGCTTTGTATAAGTGTAACAGGGTTGCTAAATCATAAAAACGACTTCGTTTCTAACTAAAAGGCTTCTTATAAATGTAAAACGATTGCTAACTCATAAAAACGACTTCACTTTTTAGCTTAAAAGCTTCTTTTAGACATAATACGTTCGCTAAATCGTAGATCGAAACTCAATAGAGACAAGTAAGCAAAACGCATGTAAATAAGCTAAGCTTCATAATTAGCACCTTAAGGTACTCTTTTTCGGGTCGTTTAAATCCTTTTAAACTTAAGCAAAAGTCGTATACGAACCAAGGCCTTAAACATGTTCAAATCCACTTTTAGTTCACTTTTAAATTTCCTAAACCTATCGACTATTCAGTCGAGTCACTAACTGAATAGTTCGACGATTTAGGGTCTCTTATAGGCTACAAACCTTTTCATGAACTACCAGACAATTGGTAAGTACTTAGAAGCATTCGAAATCATGAAAACATGCATTTAATAATCTTTCTAATACATGTCTGCATTTCGAAAACTATTCACTTAATGTCACTTAACACATTGAGGGAGAAGGGGATTCACACATAGCACATTCATATACTTTATATCACCATTCATTAAGCCACACATGGCCTCGCAATCCACACGATTACGGCAATTCATAACCCTATCTCCCTTCTCACACAGCACCGGCCACAAGAGCCTCAAACCACTCAATAGTTCCACCTCAAACCATCCAACTACCAAGCTTGGTTCAATATTGACATATACAAACCAACAATGCATAGAACGATCATATGTAGGCGTTACATTCATGCTTAATAACAACGTAGTGTTTAGGTGAACCAATTGATGTAATTGAAACTTTAAAACTACACTTTGCCCCTTTTAGTTCGCTAACCGATAGCCATAAGCACAATACTTCATTGAGATAACTACGAATAGACCATTAACATGCCTAAACTGATGTAACCATAACCTTTAGATATAATTCAGTTCATTCCACAATTACTTCGATTAGCCTCCTCAAGCTTCAAAACTGAGTTCGAACTTATAAATTATTAGAATCACAGTGCTATGCTAACATTCTGTTTATTAAACATTTCTCTACTGTCTAGTTATTAACATTCAGCCTCAATTCGACATTCAAATGACCCAAATCAGTACCATGTTCGTAATTCCTCAACTTCAACTCTAAATTTACCCAAACTGATTTCTAAACTTGGAATTAACATGCATCAACTAAATTTAGCTAAAATCATTGAAATTAATAGTAATTTAGGAGGAAAGAAACCCTCACCTTAATTGCAAGCTTAAGGTTCATTCGAGGGCTATCAAGCTCGGTTTTGAGTGCTGGAAGAAACCTGATTCCTTAATCCTCGCTTGCTGCTCGCTCGACCAGACCAAACCACGCCCAAATCTGTCCCCAGTCAAGTGTCCAAACCCACGCAAATAGACCCTGAGCATGCCCAATTTGCACAATTTGAACCCTAATTCAACCCCAAACATTCACCCCTAATTTATAGTGGTTTCAAAGCAACTAAAAGATAAATTACATGATTGAGTTTTAACAAATGTCTGGGCTTCGAATCGCGCTCAAACCCACCAAAAACATGTTGGGTTCTTCTCGGTTTTTCGTCCAATATTCACACCAAATGCTTGCTAGCTTGTGAGGGAAGGTGGAATGAGCAGATTTGCAGCTAGGAGTGGCGAAAATTGGGTGGTTTTGTGAAGCTAGAGTCTCGTGTATGGCGGGGAGAAGGAAGAAGACGAAGTAGAGCAGAGAGGAGAGAGAAAAGAGACTGTATTGGGGGGGTCGAGGCAGGTGAAGAAGGAAGGGAGTGGCATTGGCGAATTTAAAAGTTTGCCCTACTCTCTTTCATTAATTTTGGTCCAAGCTGTTCAGGAATCGGTGTCACTAGCCTAACACACATCCCAAACTCTAAACCTAAGCGCTAAAACGACCTTTCATTGATTACTCACTCCCGAATATATCTAGGATCAATTTAATAACATCAAACTACTTCTAAGGTTGACAGCCCAATTGTGTTCGGGTTCCTACTTGAATTAGTACTCGCTAAAAACCATTAATAGCGCTTATTAAAAATCATTGAATGATTTTCAAAACTAACAACAATAATATTATTACTGGCGATAAAAATATTCTTTTTAATAAAATCAATGCTCACATAAGCACTTAGAAAATAATTTTAGCTTAAAAAGTTAATAAAATACGGTTTTTATAGCACAAAAAGCATGACGAATAGCTTAACAGAAAATAAGGTACGCGGGCCTCACATATACATATATGTATATAT
>JAKOGI010000364.1:584983-661695 GCA_029747015.1 Carnegiea gigantea | reverse complement strand
GCATAGGCTATAACGCGATCCTCCTGTGTCAGTACACATCCCAACTCACTCCTAGATGCATCGCTATACACCACAAAATCCTTATCGATGGTGGGTAAGGCCAGTATTGTGCACTCGTCAATCTTTTCTTAAGCTCCTGGAATGCTTCCTCGCACTGTTCTGTCTATTCATATTTAGCGACTTTCCTGGTTAAATTGGTGAGTGGGGTGGTGATCTTCGAAAAGTTTCAGACAAATCTTTGATAGTACCCCGCTAAACCCAAGAAACTCCTCACTTCCGCCGGGTTCTTAGGTCTTGGCCAATTTGTCACAACCTCTATCTTTTGGGGGCCCACAGACACTCCCTTGATGGATACTACGTGTCCTAAAAATGCTACCTTACTCAACCAGAATTCACACTTCGAAAATTTGGCATACAACTCATTCTTCCTTAACACTTCCAGGGCTGTCCTCATACAAAGGGTATGTTCTTCTAGGGTCCTCGTGTATATCAGTATATCGTCTATGAATACCACCACAAACTGATCCAGGTAAAGTTTAAAAACTTTATTCAAAAGATCCATGAATGCTGCCGGGGCATTAGTGAGGCCAAAGTGCATCACTACGAACTCATAATGTCCGTAAAGAGCACGAAAAGCGGTCTTGGGTATATCTTCATCTTTGATTTTAGGAGTCGGTGGCACCCCGAACGAAGGTTTGTCTTAGAAAAAGTCCCTGCGCCTTTTAGCTGGTCAAAGAGGTTGTCTGTTCTAGGTAGAGGGTAACGGTTCTTGACTGTTATTTTGTTTAGCTCCCCAGAGTCCATACACAACCTCAGGGTTCCATCCTTCTTCTCCACAAATAACATCGGGGCTCCCCATGGAGATGTATTGGGTTGGATATACCCCTTCTCTAATAGTTCATCTACCTAGATCTTTAATTCCTTAAGTTCCGCTAGTGCTATACGATAAGGTGCCTTAGAGATAGGTGTGGCTCCGGATGTCAAATCCATACAAAAGTCTACTTTTCTAAGGGGTGGCATATTGGGGAGCTCCTCTGAAAATACGTCTAGGAATTACCTAACTACTGAGATGTCCTCAAGATAGGATTCGACATCCTTGATTTTCACTACATTACATAGGAATCCCTCACATCCTCTGCCTAACAACTTGCGGGCTTTCATTACAGAAATTAGTTTCACTCTCGCTCTGGGTCCCTTGCCTTTATCCACCACTTTCTCCCCATTGGGTCCCCTTAGGGTGATTTTTCGCCTTGGCCAGTCTATCTGAGCCTTAGGTTTAGCTAACCAATCTATCCCCAGGATGACCCAAGAGTCAATTAACTCAAATTTATATAGGTCTGCCAAGAATTCATGCTCATACATCCCAATAGGGTAATCCTCATACAGTTCCTCACACATTACAGTCTTCCCATCAGGTAGAACCACAGACAGCGAGGAAGATTTACAGGTAAGGACTAGTCTTAATGTCTCAACCAGTTTAACAGAAATAAAAGAGTGCATAGCATCCGAATCAAATAAAACATCTACTGGTTCAGCTTGGATAGAGAAGGTACCCGTCATAACATTAGGAGCATCCTCTGCCTCCTCCTTGTGCATCACGTATATCCTACCCCCATTGTTTTAGGGTGGTTGGTTGGAAGGTCGGGCCTGAATCTGCTAAGGTGTCCAGTTCTGTTGGTTGGGGTTAGCCGCCTGCCTACCCCTGTTTTGATAGGGTTGCTGGGGTCGTTGTCCCTATCCTTATCCTTGTCCTTGTCCCCCATGACTTTTGCATGAGGTGGGCGATGTGGGCAGTCATGGATCTAATATTGAGAGCTTCCACAGTGGAAACACCTCTTAACTAAACAACGTTCTCAGGCGTAGTACCCCAATTTTCCACAGGCATTGCAGGTTACTTTAGGTCGTACATTGGGGTGCTGCACTTCCTAGGCGTTGTGGTTTAAGTGCTAATTCCTAGAAGACCTCTGGTATTGCTCCGATGGTTGGAAGTTTCCCTGGTTATTCCCCTTCCTCTTAACTCCCCGCTGCTCGTTGAAGTAATTACTCATTTCCTTCATTGCCTTCTCTACGTTGATCATAGTATCATACAGATCCATATAGGAGATGTACTGGCGTATTGACATCCTCTCCTTAATAGTGGGATTAAGTCCAGCTTCGAACCGGTTCATCTTCAGCCTCTCATCAGCTCAAATCAGGAGAGCTCCATAAACTTCGAGGCGTACTCCAGTACGCTCATGCTCCCTTGCTGTAATTGTATAAACTCGTTCTCCTTGGCTTTTTGGTGGGAGGCGGGATAGAAATGATCTTTAAGCAATTCCTTGAACTTGTCCCATTCAAACCCGGCTCGTATTGCCTCTCCTCATTATGGCCCACCATAGGCCAGCCTTATCCCTCAGGTAGAATACCGCAAAACCCACTTTTCACTCCTCTGGGCATTGGAGCATATCGAACAACTTTTTCATGCCCCTAATCCAGTCCTCAAAAGTTTTGGGGTCAGGGTTGCCATCGTAAATGAGTGGGTTGTGGCTCGTGAGTCTCTTAAACATATATGAGTTATCCTCCTCGACCCTCTTCTTCCTGACTTCCATCAGTTTCTGCAGTTGTTCATTTTAGATGAGTTATCCTCCTCGACCCTCTTCTTCCTGACTTCCATCAGTTTCTGCAGTTGTTCATTTTGGAGCCACAGCTGCTCCCCCTGCTTCTGCAGCAACTCCAACAGTAGGAGGTTCGTAAGGGCTGCTCCAGTAGGTGGGTTGGTCTCCTCTATGTGACTGCGAGATCCGTTCCCATTTTTGAGGCGTAGCGCTTCTAACCATTCCCTAAAGGTCGACATGGGGATCTCCGGGTTCATAGGGATTCTCGAAATAGGGTGAGGTCCGATTTGAGATTCTTCATTGTTTTCCGCCATTCTGTTTAGGAAATAAGTCAGGTTTAGCTCCTCTCCTAATAGTTCATACTCTACAAACTACTAAAGTTCAATAACGTATCACATACTAGTGCATCACGCAACATTTTACAGGTCTTCAATCACATCAAGTTACCACATCCACATGGTCCAACCACCACATCACATACTCATGCATTACATATAATACAGGCAGCATATTCACGTGTTTCACATACTTCACAAATAAAGAACGCTGACATCCAGATAACTCAATAGATTTCATTGTATAGAATTCAAAATCATAGGTGTTCCATACTAGTACTCTTTGTTACATCACAGTTTATAACTTGTTTAGCTCATAAGGGCTTCACAACATAATTGACAGATAACTAAACAGTAAAGCCCTGGAAAGCAATACTTTTAAGCAACTATTAGGTTCTACTAGTCAGGGGCATCCATTAGGCAGGTATTCCAACACATATGACCACATCTGCCCCGCTTCCAGCGAGGGGACCTCAGGCTCGGGTGATCCTCGTCTAGGCCTTCTCTCTGATCCCCCTTCATCCGTTGTTCTTTCTCAGGGTCCTCGCCTCCAAGGGGTACTCTTCGGGTTCTTCGTCCTCTAAAGGCTCTTCCTCAAGTCCTTCCTCGGGTTCTTCTCCCCCTATGGGGTCCTCCTCGGAGTCACTCTCCTCTAAAGGTTCCTGAATAGGGTCTTCATCTGGATCTCTCTCAGGGCCATCTTCCTCTATTGGGTCCTCCTTGGGATCACTCTCCTCTAACGGTTCCTCCTCGGGGTCTTCCTCGGGTCCATACTCCGTTGAGGGTTCCTCACCCCCCGGGTCTTCCTCGGGTTCATGCTCAACTGAGTGTTCCTCTCTAGGGTTTCCCTCCTCTATGGGTTTCGCCTCTAGCTCATCCTCACTACCCTTAAGCTCGTTCTCCTCGACAGAGTCATCATCCTCAGTATCCTCCTCTGGTGGTGATGGTGGGGTATCATCCTCAGCATCAGGGGTGGAAGGCTCATCATAGGGACATATGTCTATAAGGTAATCCACCAATTCACCCATAGTCATCTCTATAAGCACCCACTCACACAAACAACATCCGCGATCAATATGGAACAACCTAAGTTTGGGGTGAAGCCTCTTAACCCTATAATGTCATAATGGGTCTCTTAAGGGTTAGAAGGAAAAATAGAGTCTGATTGTGGACAAATATCGAGCATTCGTGTGGGATTTCTTCCAGTCTTGCCTGTAGAAAGGTGTGGACCCGCTTTAAATGACTTTCTAGGCTAACTCCGGGCATCTCCCCCATCCTCTCATAGCGACGACGCCGCCCCATACACCCATAGTGGCGAGGTTCATCCTAAACATCAGCAGGTTCACATCCGATGCACGATTACAAGCAATTAAGAAAACATATGCAAGCATGCTCCCTTTCGCCCCATCCTACTCTCACACTCCGAGTAGTCCTTACGTCTACCAGTTTTAGTTCTTAGCTTCTTACAGTCTTTTAAGTGAGTCAATCCAACCTAAAATTTATATTTCATATGGACCAAACTAAAATTTATATTCAATATGGACCGACCTAAAAGTTTCCTCGAGTCAATCCAAGTCAACGCAGGAATTATTTTTCTTTTTCACTAAAATTTTATTTCAAAACTTACTATAATTTTTAGAAAGTATGCATCTAAAAGTTTTTTTTGTTAACAAGCTGCAAACCCTACGCCCTCCTTCCTCTCCTTCTCTCTTCCCCCCCGGCCTTTCCCCCCTTGCCCGTTGTTCCCCCTAGACCGAAACCCCCTAACCTTAAAACCCTAAAAGAAACCCTAATCCCACTCCCTCTCTCTCACTCTCTCTCTCCCCCCTCTCTCTCATACGTCTCTCCGTCTCTCTCTTTCCCATACGCTCTCTCGCTCTCTCTCTCTCTCACCCCGCCGTGCCAGCCGTCCTACACCGCCGCCCTCCGGCCACAACCACCACCTCATCTTGCCACCTTCTCTCTTGTAGTGAGTAATAACTACTCTATGCTCACCCTTGTGGGGAGCCCTAACATCAAACATGCCTTTCAAGCTTGAAAACTTTTTAGGTTTTTGCATGCTGTCTTCATAAATTCCAATTTTAAGGAGTATATTTAGATTTTGAAACTGATTGTTATTGTGGATATATATAAATTTTTAGATTTAAGTTCCAAGAGGAGTGATGTTGATAAGCACTTCTTTGAGGAACCGTAATGAGGTGAGTGTTTAATGATGTTTTTGTGTTCTTGATATGAAATTTGAAATTTTTCTTGACTTCGATGGCTTGGGCGGAATAAGGTAGTCGGGATTCATATGTGGGGTGTCATGAGAATTAGTATCATGGGTGCTAGGATGAAAAGATCGCATCTTGGATCCGAATTGTTGTAAGGACACGCTATTGATTGGAGTCAGAAAACTTACATGACTTTGAAAAATTATTTTTGCTAATCTAAAAATTGTGAAAATTTGTGGGTAGATGGGTCGGGATGTCCCCTACACTACGCCTTTTGAATCAATGGAGTCTGACTTGAATTGAATGAGATATGGTTAGTTTACTGAAGGCTGTCCAAGCAGGGCCGTCAGGGACAGTCTTCACATTTTGGGATTTTTAACCTAGTAACTGTTGGAATATGCAAAAACACTAAACATACGAGTTGGAAGTTATAGGTTTTGGAATTTGGACGCTGGGAACAAAAGTTATGGGTTCTGGAAGGCAGACCCAGATTCTAGCTTAATCTGGATCCATAATTGGGCTTCGGTTGGGAGCCCTAAACATGAGTAAAATTTTAGAAAAAAATTTTGGAAGTAAGGCAGGGGTTAGGGTTATGATCTATTCGGTTTTGGACTAAATTTGGGCGATGTTCTGGCCCAGGTACGGAACAGTAGGCCCAAACTAGTAATCGAGCCTGTAATTTGTATAAAATCCAGACAACAATCATGCCCTAACCTTTCCCCGAGTTACTTGGAAATTATGTGTGCATTGAACATTATAAGAATTGATTTTTTTATGCTGGTTTAATGGAGTTATGGAATGAGTGAACTGAACGTGACTGCGTAGTTAGAATTGCATGATTTTGTTATGTTGTGGAGCTGGATCTTGGAAATGTTATATTGAAAATTTGAGGATTGCATGTTGTGGTGATGCCTTGTGGGATCAAGTTAAATCTGAGTGAACCTTGCATGTTAAATTGACTTTTAATAGTGACTGTAAAGGCTGAGTATGGGTGAGACTTTGAGTTGGTTATGTTGATTGAAGGCTAATAGCCTTCCCTGGGAATTAGTGCATGCATGTGAGCGGCCACGTGCCCTATTGAAAGGTGGGCCAGATTAGTGGTAACCATCTATGATGATGGTAGGCCAGGAAATGGTTAAGCAATAACCGTCATAGTCGGCGGTAGGCCAGGATTGAGTTAAGAAGCAGCATTGAACCCAAGCGCAGGCCATGACACCCAATGGGGTCGCTCACCCTTAAATCTGAATATCATAAATGGATCATAGATTGTTTGTGTGCCATCACTGAGACCATGTAGGCATGGATAGTTATATTAGTGGAAAATAAGTACGTCAGGTCTTACTGTACCCCTACCCCTAAAATGCTTTAACAATGAATTTGTGTGTGTAATTTGACTATTAGGGGTGATTGTATATTGAGTTTATCTCACTTTTATAAAATGTGTTGTTTTTAAGTACACTAGTTTTGCATGAGACTGGCGGACCAAAGGTAGAGCGAGGCCCGAATGCTTAATCGAGGGACACCAATCTTTAGTTATTTACAGAATGAGATTCATTGAACAATTGTATCAATTTGGTAGTTGTTTATTAAGAATTGAATCCTTTAAATTGAAGTATTATGAAGAAACTTGTGTTGATTTCTATTCGATACATAGCCTGGTATTTCTAAGGAGGAAATACGACGATAACACTCCAAGCTAGGTTTTGCTGCCATATAGGTTAATGGTTAGTAATAAAGAAATGAAATTGGAAATCTGGGGTGTTACAATATATGTACATAAATATAAATATAAATGAATATATATATATATATATATATATATATATATATATATATATATATATAGATGATATATATATATTATATACATACATACATATATATATATATACATATATTACTATATATACTCATACTAACATATACACATATATATATACATACATAGATATACATATACATGTACTATATATATATATATGTATATATACACACACACACACACACACACACACACACAGATATATATACACACACACACACACACACACACACACACACACACACACACACATACATACATATATATATATACACACCCACAGAGATTAAAACATAACATTGCAAACCTAACATTTGACACATATCAAGTTCTCAAAGCTTCAACATTACTACCTAACCTAATCCAAGCCTATTAAAAAATAATAAAAAGCTCATGATTTCTATTATTATGATTTTTACCTCGCTAATTTTTTTTAAAATATGCATATTAAATGATTCTAACTGCAATATTATCAGTGTTGCCTTTAAAAAAGTACATTATAAAAGATTACAACTTTTTGTATGAAAAGCTCACAAAAATTTATCGTAAGACTGCCTACATGACAAACACATTTCTCCTCCTATACAATAGGGAATCCAGAGCACATCATGTAATTAAATAGCTACGAAACTTGAATTTAGATTATATAAATCTAACGTGGACCTTGTCTTGCCTCTGTATATCTTATACATCCGCTCTCCCCTCGCGGGGAGTGGGGGGAGGACAAAATAGAATAAGACACTGCATGTAACAAATTGACATCTCGGCATTATTTTTCAATGGGTGATTATATATGTCTTACAGTACTGCAGACGTTAAATATTTATTTTCATAAAAATTAACATGTTATATGATTTAAAATCACCAACTTGAATAATTTGGATTAATTACATCTTGTAAAACTTCAGTATTCGTTGGTTATGCCGACCAATACGAAAAAACACACTAATGAAATTAATTCTATATGCATAGATGGATATACTTATATGTACTTTTATAATTGTGAAAAATATGGATTGAAAAATTAATTTTATGCATTTTATGTTCTAATATTATTTCACTATTCAATTATATCATTTTTTAAAATTTAGTACATGATAATTCGCATTCAATACACCAAAAATTCCACCACCAGATAGGGTGTGGGGGATCGAATGTAGTAGTCTTACCTATGAATTGCAAAACTGTAGAGAGATTTATTCTTATTAACCATAAATTTAAAAATCATAGACTGCCTATTGCCCCATAGAAACGGAGCATGTAAAGTTTATTTTGCTTTTTCAACATCCAAATACCACCAAAACCTAAAAATTTGAGAATGACTATTAGACATGTGACCTTATTAATCACAATCTCTTAAAATCAAAGGATTAATACAACACTTTCGATAACTCCAAGTACAAGCTTTCCTACATAAACTCAATTTTTTAATTTCCTTCATTCTATATTTACAATTAAATTTTAAAAATATATTAAAATTAAGTATCAAATAATAATTGTATTATAGACATGACTTTGCAATTCAATCAAAATAATACTAAGCCTTAAACTAGAAAAACTTTAACAATATTATCAAACCATGGAAACTTACATTTGTGAAACAATATATATAAAACAGAAGAAATATTATTAAGAGCACATCCAACGGATGGCTCATGAGCCAAACACATGGTCTCGGTGCACATACGAGCCGCTTGTGACAATGCAGCAGCCGGCTTGCTTCTCGCGGCTTGTGAGCTAGCTCACCCAAGTGAGCCGCTCGGCCAGCCATGCCATGCTTTTGTCCTTTTTTGTCTTAAATTTTTATTTTTCCTTTTTCTTAAGAGGAAAAATTTTTGGACTGGGTAATTTACAAATATTTTTGGTATTGGCCCATATTTTCCTTTTGGACTTTTTGGGTAGAAATTTTTTGAGCAAAATTTGTTGAGCTTTTTTTTTGCTTGAATTTTTTTTCAAAGGAAAACAAATTATTTTTATTGAATTAGTTAACCACAAATTATTTTTCAAATATTGAAGCATGTGTGATTTTTTGTTTTAAAAATTCAAACTCTTGTGTTGTTTTTTCTTTAAAAAGTTATGAGCCTTTAATTAGTTGTGTTATCAAATTATTATTTGCAAATTATTTTTCACAAAACTAATAAACCCAAATAACAAACCATAACAAAAAAACTAAACTAAATAAATATGATTAGATGTGGGGTCCATAGATTTTATTTTATTTGGTAAAGCAAAGTAGTAAGCCTTGCATTGAAAAGAAGGGGGATTGTGAGTCAAAAAATTAACTCACAAACTAATATGACAATAATAAGCCCCACTAACGAACCAAAACACTGACTCATTATTAGGGATGCCATTAGGGACATTCATTCATATTTATTCATTCATTACATATATGATCCAATGCAATAGAGGAATGTGAAAGACCAAAAATATCGACGCCTCAATCAAATAGCGGACAAAAAAATATACCCGCATTTAATTAATTTATTTATTGTTTTCATTTATTCTTTTCCCAATTTTTAATGACAAGCTTCTGAAACTATTAACTAATGAGTGATGATATGTGTCTTACCGCAAGATACTTTTAAATATCTTGTCTTATCTTAAATTAAAGTATTTTATAATTTAAAATCAACAAATTATTAACGACTACACTTAATTATAAATAGCGATACTTAAATATGCGTCAGCTACGCCGACGAAGCATTAAATGACACCTAATCAGATCAACTCTGTTCGCGATAGTATATGATACGCGTATTGTAGAAATTTATTAAATTATAGATAAAAAGATAATTTGAGGTAATTTATAAATTGTAATATGTTTCCACTATACGATGATACTATTTTTTTCAATTGAAAAGCATTGTAATTTAATTTTTAAGACAAACCAAGACATTTAAAAAGTATCTTTTGGTAAGACGTTTATCAGTTTGCTTAATTAATTAAAAATGGAAAATTCAATGGACGAGTCTCAGTTTCTCTCTTGATAAGGCTGTCAAAGTCTGATTCGACACAATAACCCGACTTGAACTCGACCCGAATTTATTGAGAGAAACACAAATCCGATCCAAACTGAACCGATTTCGATCCGAAGTCGACACAATTTGACCTTTTAGTGTAAAAATTTATATTTTTTAGTTTTAAGCAAATCTAAGCTATTTTTATAGTCGATATAAAATTAATCTATTTATTAAATAGGTTAACCCGACGTGCCGGTTTTACAGCTCTATCTCTCGATGTCTCGGTCCTTTTCTCCGTCCTTTTATGTCGCTCTTTCCAATCTTCTCCTTTTCATAAGTCTCTCTCTCCTTCCCTTTCTAAATAAAATTCGACGGCGTTCGATTGAGTTCTCGTTGTGATGGTTGAATTCTTGGAATGTGAGAGAGGAGTGCTTGAATTTGAAGAATCATTACTTCGTCATCAATCTAAAGAGAGAGAGGAGAAAGAACAAGGAGCAGATTGAGTTAAGTTAGGGTTTAATTTTCACAAGGATTTGGGGAGACAATGCCGTTGAGCAGATACCAGATAAGGAAGACTTGGCGGATCAACAATTGTACAAAGTCGCTGATAAAGATGATTCTGAAGCTCTTCTTGAAGGTGTTGCTATGGCTGGCCTCATCGGTGTTCTTCGCCAGCTTGGTGACTTAGCTGAGTTAGTCTCTCTTTCTCCTTCTCTCTCTGAATATGGAGTTTTTAGACTTGGATATAGTTTGGGTGCGTATGATGTTAATTTTGTGGATTATAATTTGTTTCTGATTTCCAAGATGGCGCGATTCGCTCACATTGGAAGTTTTCCACTTGAGCTTGTTGAATCCATTGAATTACAATGGGGATTTTTCTGAGATTGCCAATTGGATAGGTTTTTCTATTTTTGTGCCGATAATTTTCTTCATGTAGCTGGATTTTTTTTTAATTTTTTAAAATTTTTCATATGCAGTTTCTAGTGTTGTGAAATAAAAGTTTTGGTGTGCTGTCTATTGTTTAATCTCTATCAGAGTATAACTTCTGTAGCTTCTTCTGGGTTGGAGTTAGTGCAGGCAATCCCATTTTTCTCATCTCTTGAAAAAGTTAAGATCACAGAGTCAAAGAAAAACTTGGATAATTTTGATCACAAAGTAGGATAATTTTGGTTTTTTGTACGTACAACCTACTTTCCTATTACGCTTTCCTGGTAAAATATGTTCTTGCCTTACTGTGCTTGATGGACAACTTGATATTTCGGGGACATTTTTGGATAAAGTATTAAATGTGTCATTAAAGTGCAACTAAACTTCACAGAATTCTAGTATATCCTTATGAATCTAAACTTGAAGCTTGAAAGTTAGGATTTCTGACAAGTTCTCCATTTTCCGTGCTAGCGAAAATTTTCTTCCTCTGTTATTGTTATCTGATTTCTTTTCTTTTTCCTGCCCGGGCGCTGTAAATGAAAGCTTGTTTCATTTTTTATTTTAGGAATTAGAATGTTCAAAATGAATTTCATCGCTTTTTTTTTTTTTTTAAGTAGCAAGATTAATTAAAATATCCTTCCACAAAAGGCAAGCGCATATGTCTTGATAACAGAAATCTAGTTCTTTCCATACAGACTTAACTGAAGGAACTCAAGTTATGAGTAAAATCAGTTCATTTATCATTTTCATATCATCACCGGAAATGTTCGAGGCTGAAGGATCATTAAGTAATATCCAAACAAGGGCCAAGCTAAATGTGCAGGCCAACTTAACAATGTATAAGATATACTCCACAGCAATTGAAACAAGCAATTTGGAAAAATGCTTGCTCTGCTGCTTAGGTAAATGCAAGGAATCCCATGAAGAGTTCTGGACTGGATAATGAAATGAAGTATTCTAACCTAGAATGAAAAGGTGTAGGTTTTCATGTATTCTGGGATAAGGGGAGAGAAATAGAAGTCTACTTCATTCTTGTGTAATCTTCCTTCCAGTTCTTTCCTTGTCCGCGTCAGCTGTCCTCTCACTAGTAACTTTTGCAAGGAACTCGTTATTTTGATTTGGTATTCTTTGTCAACTTTGAAGGGATCAAAATCTCTCACAAGTCCATCCTCAATTTATCATAATAGTCGACGAACTTTTCTAACCAGTCAGCTAGTATAAAGTTTCAGGTTTCATTTCCTTTTAGATGTTTGCAGCCTTATGTAACATCTCAGTTTGGAACTTGGAGAGACAGAATGTTGGATGTTGATTTTATAGCTAGTTATGAAGCTACATATTCTGCCCTTTGACCAGATTATACCTTACTACATGGTTGAGCCCTGGGTATGTTAACGTGTACGAATTTTCCCTTTATCTTCATGTTGGTATTTTCCAAAACATGAACAATGTCCTGAGGTCTATCCCTATTCTGAATAGCCGTGTCCTTCCTGTAAGCATATCCAAGCTCATATAACATGTAAATAATTTGGGTTTTGACCTCTGGCACCATATAGTTCAAGAAATTGAGTATTAGAATCTCTCTCTCTCTCTCTCTCTCTCTCTCTCTCACGCACACACACACACACACACACACACACACACATGTGCAAACATCATATATCGGTGCTAGGTCTTGGCCTACCTGTCCTGAATCTTCTGATACTCATCTTTAATGAGATGAGCATTTTTTTTTTTCCAGCTAAAAGATGTATTCATGTCCGAAAAACAGAATAGCCATAACATAGACCGACAAAAAAGTGCTATGTGGCAACCCATAACCAATCTAAAACAAATATGTGGCGAATTCTGTATTTAGTTATGATGAAAGCATGTTCATTTAAAAGTAAGAGTCACAATGAAGAAGGAATATTCTCGTATTTAAACAAAACATTTTTATAAGGGTTTTTTTTTTTTTTTTGGGTTTTGTTTTGGAAAAGGCCACATAATCCCACGGTCCCACCCTTGGTAATCCGGTGGTCCCAAGGATTCAAAATGCGGCTTCGGTCGTCACTCTATTGCGGCAATCGCGTTCCAGAACCAATTGTCGTGTTCTCAAAATGTTGTTAACCCAACTTCAAAACCTTTCTGATGCGACTATTTTGTCACAAAACAACCACATTTGGAATCCATGCCTAGTACATGAAAGCTCTTTCCCTAAGCTGTAATCTCAGTTTGTCTAGCCGAGCCCCCTTTTGTCCCCTACCCAACCCAGACCCCTTCCACCAAATGCCCAGCTGCCGGTGGGTGCATTGCTGGTTGCATATTGTTGATGAGCCGGCCAGCGGTCTCTGACCTCTCCTGTGCGCTAAGTACCCTGACGCTACCATTTTCTCCCCCTCCCCAGACCCACTGCTGCCCTCACCCTGACTACTAGCAGTGAGATCCAGAGGATGGCCTCTCCCATGACCCCACTATCTCCTCCTTCCTCTGGCCTACCCCCACCTCCTCCTTCTAGCTACCTAGGTGACAAAAATGGGGTCACTGCTTGTGTCTTTTTCTCCTCTTCCTATGTCAGCACCACCACAATCTTTCTTTGCCTCTAGCCAAGCCCCCTGTCTGCTGGGCTAGTTGTTCTTAGCCAGGGACCTATAGCCTGCATTGTAACCAATGAGGCCCAAAAGGATGCCTTTCCTGTGGAATAGGAAGCAAGATGGAAACTTCTTCCTATGCTTCTTCTTCTTCTTTTCCCCTTGAATTAGAGCAGGGATAAGACATAAATAATGCAATATGCAACTGCAGTCTTGTTATTTGGAAACTTGAGCTGACGTGTGGATATATGAATTGAGCCGCAATTACATCCTCACCATAAATGATCTCTGCTATTTGGCCTTTTCTAGTTATGCTTTCATTTTGGGATCTCATTTGCAACTATTGGAAATATCACACATGAGTTGGAGTCCTACATTGGGAGTTTGAAAAAAAAGGATAATGGTATATAAGTCAAGTGGGTCTCCTTTTATTGCCAATTGGTTTTAGGCAGGAAGCTCACTTGAATTTGTTATCATGGGCCTTGGTTGAAGCGGACTCTCTTCTTAGATCTCCCTAGTAGAAACAGTAAGGGGATGGGGGAAAAGATAGTTTCTTTACAATTAGGGGCTGTAGAAGACAGGTTTCTTACCCCGTCCCCCCGCCTCGGGCCCAGCAGAGAGAGTTCGCTGGTCACCTCTTGGTTTGGTGGGGGGAAGGATGACAACCTGGTGGAATTTTCGATTCTTTTTTATTTCATGTTTATTTTTGGTGGTATAATCATATATTATTTATTTATTTATTTCTATTTTTATTTACGGTGATTTCTATTTCTCGCAATGGAACACTAATAGGTAAGTGTCATGCACATAGTTGACTCAATTGAATCGTTTGATTTTGAATTTCACATCTTCGTACGAATGGCCAAGATTAACTTTGCATCTAAGTAAAGTTTTAAGTTTAGATCCCAATAAGGTGTCTTTTTATCCTATCTCTATCAAAAGTTCATTTCCTTGTATAGTAGATGTGTGCAGTGCTTAGAAAATATTTGGAGTTCATACCTAGCGTAAGTTTTTCTATGACCTTTGAAGTTCATATTAGGTAGCCAATATAGAACTTGTTTGGGACCTCTCACATGGATTTGGGTTAATCATCGAGACTGAGATTTTGTACCTCTGGGGGGAACTTTGCCTGTGCATGTAATTCCTTTAGGTGGTCATTAACAGCCGTTGAAGCATGTTGTGTCCTTGGCTGTTTATACTGTATAAAGGTGTTTGTTCATTGGTTTATCCATCTCTTTAAGTATCCGTTCCAATTCCTCTTTATGACGAATGGAAGACGGGGTGCCCCTCAGTGGATTGCCTGTTCATAAGTCATAGAATGTATGTATGGACTGAGTGATGGAGAAACAGCACACAGCTATTGTGAAGTGAACATTTATGATTGAACTCTTCACTAAGAGTGACAATTGTACTTATGACTGTATTGCTTTCTTTGACGTTGTCTTTATTTTTTTGGTATTGAGTATCTATTGGTGAGGGATAAATGGATAACAATAGACCTAAATCCTCGCACAAACTGTTCCTTGTATTTATTTGCTGCAATGATGATAATTACCTTTAGATGATGGATAAAATGCATCTTTGCAATATAACTAAATAATAGGTACTTTTTCTTTTTTCTTTCTGGCAGTTGAAGCTCTTGCTTTCCATTGCATTAGGCAGCAAGATATTACCTGATTATCTGCTTCCTATGGTATTTCAAGGTTTGCTGCTGAGTTATTCTGTGATTTGCATGAAGAAGTCAGCGGTCATAGTCTTATCATTCGTGTGCAGCATCTAGAAGCTGAAGTTCCTTTGATAAAGAGGACACTTCTCGAGCAAACCATGCATACATATTTTCTAGTGAAATTTCTGGTGAATGGCCACTTATATTTCTCTCTACTATTTTTAAGAATGCCTCCCCCTGACCCCCAAAGAAACATAAAAGAAAGAAGACCCATTAGCAGCCTGTAAAGACTTGGGTCTTCCTCTAAATTGGATAAGTTCTTCTCCCATTATTTCCTTTTTGACCTTTTTCTTATTATCCGACTGTAGCAAAAGTAGTTTGCCATGCTGTCAAATACTACTGTGTTAAATACATTGTTTATATTGTGCTTCTAGTACTGGTTCACCAATTATATGGATTCTGGATCTGCATGCTATGCTAGTATTAAATGTGCTACTTGTATGAAGAGGGTTCCCTGCTCCTGCTATATATAATTGGTGTATCTCATAGTGTTCCCTTGGTTTGCTTTCCATTGGTTAGATGAGTTAAATGAATGTTACACTGCTTTTGTGTGCTGGGACTGTTGATAGGCTATAAGCATTCTACGCAGCTTTGAGAATTCAAGCAAGCAGCTATTTGCAAGTAGTAAGCATTGGTTTGTTCTTAACATTTGTGCATCTGTTGCAGGTGTTGACTAGCATCCCAATCTCCGCATGGATCAGAATCTGGTTACTCGAGGATATTTACCTCGATTTGTGATGGATTTTTATGAGGAATGTCGTGGTCCTCCTCGGCTCTTCCTCATTTACAAGTATACTTGATTTTGTTTGATATCCATGGATTTCACATTGAGGAAATCTACTAGTTATATTGATGGCTTGGCATTTCTCAGCTTTGATGTCGCTGGTGCCGGCGCATCTTTGAAACGCTACATAGATCCATCATTTTTCAAGAGGGAATCAATATCATCTAATGATAGGAAGTCAAAAGGACTGAGGGAGAAGAAAACTCGAAGATTGAAGGTATGGCAGTGAAAAAATCTCGGTTTGCTATGAAGCAAAAATGCACAGTGGTAGAGAGAGTGCATTGCTGATTTTGTTTGACTTGGCAATTTGCTGGTGTTTTGCGGATTAGTAGCAAATTGTGATGTAACTGATGCTGTGAGAAACTGATAGTATTTTACGCTTTGACTGGTTAACTTTATTCACAAAAATAATAATATGCTGCAGGGAAAGGGGAAAAAGAAAAGCAGCCATAGGGAATGATTTGAATTTTTGACTTGTGAATGACAAACAACTAGGATACATGGAATGCTGGTAACAGGGTGATGTTGGTGTAGCAATCATGGCAATATCTACAGGCACTACCTTAGGTTAGGAAGAAGTGATGTCAGGTTGGTGATTGATTACAAATAGACTGGTCTGTGTGGTATACTACTATTGTTGATTCTGGAGGGCTGGAACTGGCTCATGGTTTTTACCCTTGTGATTGTGGTGATTGAGGGTTTCCTTGTCCCTGTTTTTCTTATTTATTTAGTTATTTATTCATTTGTTCATTTATGCATGTGTATTTGTGTTATGTCATAATTGTCTCTGTTTGTTCTGGGGCGGGTTTAAAAATCGCAAAACCTTCTCTTCCGCTACCCAGCGTCTTACTACTTTTAGCTTACTCGTTTTAGTGACACAGCAAGCACCCAAGTCCTCCCAATTGTTGTCTCAACCCTATTCTGTCTTCTGCACTAGTGTCATTCCTGCAGTCCTGGGCATAGAAACTAGCAGAACTGTACTGCATGTAATTGTTCTTAGATAGAAATAGGATTTCCTCTCCTGGTCCTTTAAATACTTCTTGGTGCTCTGATCGTCAAGAATGCTGGATTTTTTGGCTTTTAGCGCCATGTTGCTGTGCTTTCCTGAGTGCCCTTTTTCTCTGTAGTGTAGCATATCACGGTTCTTTCCTATTGCCTTTTGAATTTCCCTTTGATTGCAAAGTTGGAAATAGAGAGTCGTAACGTTTGTTGCTTGTGCCTTCAGAAATGTTTTACTCAAATAATGCAATGGTGTCATGTGTATATTCGCTTTAACACTGTTAAGATAAACCAATTCAATACTGTAATCTTTATTATCCCACCTGGGCAGGACAGGAGGTAAAATAGCAGCCTAACCCTGAACTAGTAACTAGTAAGAGGATAATTGAAGCTGACAGAATTTCGTGGGTTTGACACGTTTCAGTATCTGTGGATGCGGAGATGTATTCGCTTTGAACATTGTTTCAATGTCATGTGCCTCATTGCTTTTTTTGGTGCGTGAACCAGCCAGAATCTGTTGCATTTGTGCAAAATTTATGGCGACATGTTGTTTTGGTGATATATCTAATATGCTTTGCAAATTCAGTTGTCTAACTGTTGCTCCTTTGGTTCCTTCCAGAAGTGAACACCACGTGGAGATAATGATACTCCGGAATTTTTTCGATTGGCACATGCCAAGTATGAAGCTCTCAGATTTATTGGTGACTCAGAATTTCAATGTCGAGATTTTAACTGATTAAAATTAACTTTCATGACTTTTGTTAGTGCAGACTGCATCAGCTGCTTCTGGAGGAGCGTCTTGAGAGTAGTGGCAATGATCCTGAAAAATAGACAATTTAGTGGATCTTTTTTTGATCACGATAACAAGACAAGTTACATGGAAAATTTGTGGATATGAGTCCACCAGAGCAGAAAACTGACAGCAACTGCTGATTCTGAATTGGGTCTTGAAATAGTTGAAATTAGTATAGTTGGTCCCCTCAAAGAATCATTAAAGTCTGACAAAAGCTTGCAGTCATCACCATACTCAAGGGAACTGGAGATGAAACCATACATGGATGATTTTGGTGAAAGCAAGGGAAATGAAGTTATTGATAGTGGAGCTTTGGAACTGCCAGGTCTGAACCATGGAAGTGACACTTGTAAGATTCTTAAGTTAGATAAAGGTGAAGAATTATGGATGTAGAAAGCAATTCACAAGTCATTGTGGATAATGGTTTTGCCAGTGAAATTGACAATTTTATGCATGCTGTAGCTACCATTGAGTCTGAGATTGGAACAGACTCTGAATGCAGGAAAACTTCACGCTATTCAAATGCTAAACCACTCGTAGCAGATTTCTATGGAAGTGAAGGGCGGAGGAGACCCCAGAGCTTATTCCCAGATTCTCAATTAGTTGATAATTCTACTGCTTCTGAAGATGGTAACAATTTCTTTAAAGGAAGAGAAAATTCTTCCTGCTTAGTTAGTATGAAATCTATGGCTGAAAGTACAACAGCTCTTGAGATGCATGTGGTTACCCCTGAGCCTGCCTCTAAATCAGATCCTGATCACATATCTTTTGACTCTTGTCACCTGTCTAAGAGGATTCCTAGAAATGAAACTGAAGAGCATGAAAGGGCAGGTGATGGGGCTGTTGAAGGTGATGAAATCCCTAAAAGTACACAAGCTTTTGGGGAAACTTCTAATGTTTCATATCTTACTGATGTGAACACTATGGGTCTGCCCATAGAAGCTACTCCGGGTGAGAAGTCCTTGCCAGATACATCGGATAAAGAATACTCTAGCTTTCTCAATCCTGGTGGTGTTGCAATTCAAAGTGCTCCCAAGGGAACTGATCATAGGCATTGGTCTAATGGTGAACTTCCCTTGAATGATGAGGAGAGTTGGAACACTGGTGTTCATCCTGAAACTTCCCATGATCTTCCAAATACGCTACATGATTTCGTTCACCTGGCTCATATAGCATCCAGAAAAGCTGATTCGGTTAGTTCATCAGTTGAAGAGCATGTTAATGACGTGGGGATGTTGATTTTATATGCTTGTTCAGACATCAAAAAATTAGTTGATATCCACCTATTTATGATGCTAACTATCCAGAAATAATGAACCAAATTGTTGACGTTCCCAATGTAGACTTCTTTGCTTCATCAACTACTAAGTAGAGAGAACTCTGAAGATCAGTTTAAATGTAAGGAGAGTTTAAACATTGACAAGCAGTCCTCCGAGACAAATAATCCTGATCATGCACCATTGTTTGATTCTGCATTAGGAGCTCTTCCAAGGTTTCAAGAAGATTATAGTATCGAAAAGATTATAACTGATCTTGAAGCTGACAAAGACACATCTTCTTGTTCTATTGTTGGTGTAAATGAAGCGTTGCCTCCTGTCTCCAATGCACTCCAAGCCCATTCATTGGAATCCTTTTCCTCTGAAATTGCTTCACCAACAGAAACAACCAACTCTGGCTACTTAGAAGCTGCTCCATTGAACACTCTCTCTTTTGGAGCTGAACCTAACAGCAAGGCTGTTTTTGGATCTGCTGATAAAACTGGTGAGCAACGTCCTGGGAATAATTTTGATGTTCATGAGGATTCTGTTTCTGTTGGTGAAAACGAGCCAGATGATATTCTCAATACAGTTAGCCTTAAAAGAGCTTCTGTGTCTCAGAACTTTACTGTTATTCATCAAGATCGACCAGAAAAGGTTGGGACTGATGCTTACCCAAGCAATACAGAGTGATGTCACCAATGGACATGAATGCTATAAATACTACGTTGATGATAAGAGCAAGGACTTTTCTTGTCATGGATTTCCGTCTGACATGCATACTAAGCCTGCTATTTCTTCCAATTCCGCATCAGCAGCTGAGGATGAATCAACTATGGACTATAATGTGGTGAAAGCAGAGCATATAGAAATTGTTGCTAATGGTTGCAGAGAAATTGATGCTGAGAAAGATATCCATGAAGATGTTATGCTTCTCTATTCATCTGATTTTTGGTATGCTGAGAAGCTCTAAGATCTACTTGTTTCACTAACAGAGAAATGCCATCACAATGAACAGGAATTGGTATTAGGGCATAATGCAGACCTAGCTATAGAAAAGTGTGTAGATGCTGCTCAAGATGCTCTTGTAAATGCCAAGTCAAATATGTCATCTAATGGATCTCCCGGCTTGATATTACTGGATGGTTCATTGGCTGAGGATGTCCTGAATTACACAAAGTTGATTGATGGTGTAGAAGCCCCTTTGATTTCTGAAAACGGCAAACTAGATATGGGTTCTACATCCTCCTTGGTTCAGACTCCTGAATATTTTGACAATGATGAATGCTCAAGTACTACTCCTTTGTGTTCTCATGCCCAACATTCAGTCCCAAACCCCCTCCCCCCCAAAAAAATCACCTGAGTACATGCTTGAGAGTTCCAGGGAATGCTTGAAGTCTAGTTTTGTATATCGTGCAATGTTCTTAGTGGTAGCAGTCAAGCCATCCTGGAAGTTAACGCAGGGCAGCTTGGCTGTCCATGTTTTCCTGTTCTTGACATGCTTCCAGCTGAACCACCTATTACTCTAGAGCCACCTCCCCTGCCTCCTCTGCCGCCCATGCAGTGAAGGCTGGGCAGTTTCCAGAACTCCCCCACAGCTGCGGTGATGCAGATAGTGCAGCAAGCACCACTTTCAATCCGACCTGTGTCCCTACCAACCACCAATGTCGAAACTGAGATTGTTGCTGGATCACCCAAGACTTAAGGACACCTAGGATATTCTGATGGCAATTCAACATAGTAACGAGTCCTTACACCGCCAATGTCAGTTGGATTCTCTGACGTTTTGTCAAAGAATGACATAATTGGAATTGGAGGAGAAGACAATTATTCAATCGCTGCTGCTCAAACATCAATTGGTTCTCAAAACGGAAACCAAACTTCAGAAGAATTTTGTCAGCCTAACATGAATCCTCCTGAATCTGTATCAACAGTTGAGACTCATGCTTCCGGGGGTTGTCCTGCAGTGCTGGAGGAAAATGTTAATACTGCAATTGGATGAAAATGGGCAACCTGAACGTATCCAACAGGTGATAGAACAGGAAGTGCCGAACTCTCATGGTGAGCTTCCCCAGTCATCAACAGAGCGCAATGATTGGAAACCACATCCAGGCTTTGACACTCCAGAAACAAAGAGTATATTGCCAAGTATCCATGATGGTATTGGTGTCCCAATTAGTGCGGATGGAAATACACATGTAACTGTGCAAAACAAGCCTCAAGGACCTAGAAACCCTCTCATCGATGAGGTTGTGGCTATTGAGAAGAGCAAGGTTTGCCCATGAATCTTGCCTTTGTAGTCTCTGTCCTGCTTAGGATTGTGTGAAAAATGTGTAACAGCTTTTCTATCTTGACAGTTGAGGAAGGTGGAAAGGGTTAAGCCACCAGTGGAATCAAACGGGGTTGAGGGAGAGTTTTTGCTAGGACAATTGCAGCTGAGAAAGGCTGGAGGAAGAAGTAAACCACTGGTTGAATCAAAAACGGAAGAAATACGTCCGCTACTGGAACAGTTGCAGTTAAGAGAAGTAGTTGGACACATTCCATGGTTGGATCAAAAACCGAAGATAGAGACTCGCTGTTGGAACAGATTCGAAATAAGGTTAGGCTACCGGTTGGATATCCTACCTTTGGTGTTGTTTCTGATTGTTAAATGTGTGTAGATCGGATAACTGATGATTGGAACTCTCTCAGTCCTTTAATCTCAGACCAGCTGTTATGGCTAGACCAAATGTACAAGGTCCAAGAACAAACTTGAGGGTTGCTGCAATTTTACAGAAAGCAAGCAATATTCGCCAGTTTTGTTTGCCCTTTGAAACTGTTCATAACCTAAGCCAGATGAATGTGCTGCAGGCCTCCCTAGGGCAAGGCTGTTCTCTCTCTTTTTCTTTCTTTTTCTTTTTTTGGGGGGGAGGGGTGATTAAATATATCTCGACACACAGGTATCATTGGATTACGCAGAGATTATTTCCATTCAACCCAAGGTTTGAAAGGTGGCTGAAAACTGTTACGGTCCAATTGCAAGGTGTGGGACTTGAGTCCCACATCGATCATATGGGGGGTTGATGTGGGGTTTATATAGGCTTTGGGTTCTCCCAACCCTTGAGCTAGCTTTTGGGATGGGCTCTTCCAAGGTTCTGTATCAATTGGTATCAAAGCCAACTCCATGTCTCTGTGTCCTCGCACCTTGAGTGGTGACGCCGGTATTGCAGTGTTCGCATGGGGCTAGAAGGTTCTAGCGCACAGCCTGCCCGCGGGTGCCTGGGCTGCGGAGCATGGTGGATTGTTACGGTCCAATTGCAAGGTATGAGACTTGAGTCTCACATCGGTCATATGGGGGGTTAGATGTGGAGTTTATATAGGCTTTGGGTTCTCCCAACCCTTGAGCTAGCTTTGGGGATGGGCTCTTCCAAGGTTCTGTATCAAAAACTGAGGGAATCGGGGTGGAGAAAGAGGGGGCGGGGGGTGGCAGACACCGGCCTTGCATATAAAAAATTACTAAAGGTTGCAAGATTTAGTCATTATTGGCTGTTTGGTTTTAGGGCGTCTGAATAAACGTTTTAGCTTTGTCCCTGTTCCTGCTACTCCAAAATAGCGTATGGCATTGAGTGAAAGACACTGCCTTATATGAACCAAAGTTGATAACATATCCTTCACAGAGTTATCCCGACAGTGGATAATATCTTTTTAAGCTGAACATAGCTTAATTAATTAAATGCTGAGAATCCATTGCCCCTTCTTAATTCAACTTATGCTGTCCCTGTGTGAAGAGTTTTAATGACGTTGCTGTTAACCATTCCAAATCAGGCTATGGCTGGAAGTGATAAAGAAGACGGTGGAGACAGTTGGAATGATTGTTGATGGAGACAATGTGCTTTGCCGTTATCAGTGTATATCTCATTAGTATGTAAACATGGAAGACTAGATCGTGAATTCTGTCCCTGTGCTATATTGGTAACATGTATAGTTTCTCTTGTGCTCTGTGCAGAGTTGTAGTCATATACATACAGATAATATGTATAGTTTCGTTGGTGCTCTTTGCAGAGTTGTAGTCATACATATACAAAGGCAGCCTGAGGATCAGCGTGCAAGTGCATATGAGTCTGCTGTTCTGCTTGTTTGCTTGTTTATATATATAGAGTGTAATTTGGTGCTGCTTTTGTGTCGTAATTCTACAATAAAGCGAAAATATAATTACTACCATGAAGGGTGTGATTCAATAATAAATTGGCTCTAGCCTCGTTAAAATTTTATCAAAAAAATTGGTGCAAAAAGGCGTAAACTTTCCTGCAGCTAAATATTAAGAAAAAGAAACCGCACCAAGATGGGTTGAGCAGTGCGGGGGTTCGGCCGGGGCTGCTCATATACATTTGTCACAATACTACTCTACTCATACATTAGTACAAACATACAAAGCATCTATCACAATTAACACAAGCTATCCAATAGCTGGGTGCATTTGTACTGACATATAGATAATAGCATTCATTGGAGCAAACCAAGGATTTACAATGTCCCAAGTTTGTAACTCGGTCATTCAACAAAATAGACATACGGCTCAACGTAATAGAAATGACCTACCTAATAAAATACTTCTTGCCTTACAGCTTGAAAATTACGAGGGAAGTATACCCTCCCGTTCATACCCCAATTGGTGCCCCAAGAATTGTCAGCCCCGAAACAAATGTGTGTGGCTTCTACCACCATAAGAGAGTGTCTTCCATAGTGCTTCTTCGGCCAATTATAAGTCTCACCATAGTGGATACCTTTTTCATAATTGTTGAAGATTGGTCCAATCACCAAATTTACAATCACTTCGAAGTAAGTCAATAAACTTCTCCTTGGAGACTTGCTCATGATAGCCAAAGTTGTCAATTCTTACGAGTCTTCTCATACCCTTAAAAAAGAAGAAAAGAAATTGAAAGTAAGCACCGCATCGAAATTAGAAACAAGGACAAAATACTTAAAAATACAAAAAATTACCCTTTGATCATCAATTGGTGGGCGTGTGGGAATGCCATCATAAGCTCGGTAATCTGACTCCAATGACACTTCATTTTGTAGAATCCAAGCTAATGCCTTAAAAACACTTCCACCGTCACCCACTTGGTCAGGTCTTTCATAGACAATGTTAGCTTCTTCATGCAAATTGTCCACTACTTTTTGGACAGAAAGTCCAGCACTTTCCCTAGTCTTGATACCATAGACAGCTTCAATTGCTCCAATAGTGGCTTGTGCATAACAAGTAGCTACACACAGAAATTATAGTATCAAACACTGGCTAAAATGAACAGTTTAAAATTTTGCTTCATTTATGGTAAAGTATAAATGAAGAATAAAGAAAAGAATACATTTGTGACTCTCCTTGTTCTCTTACTTCACTCACAACCCCATATTCTAACCAGTCGAATGCCTTCTTAATCTTGGGTATCTAATATTTTAAATATAATGCACATGAAAAAAAAAAGACATTTCCATTATAATGAAGACACTAGTTTTAGATTTTTCCTTACCATGGGAACTTTCCTCTCATAGCTTGGTAAGCGATTAAATTGTCGCATGAATGTAGCCTAAGATCAATGCAAAAAAGTATATTATTATTTTCATAAGAAAATTAAAAGACTTGGTTAGATCTTAAAGTTGGGATGGTTGGCTGGACAATAAGGCTGATACCTATCTAGAGGTCAACACCATAGTGGATCAAATTTAACTAAAATGTATATCTAGTGTCAGATTAGGGGTAACTAATTGTGTGATATGTCAAATGTCGACTCGCCTATAGATAAAATTGGATTGAGGAATGGCATTCCAAGTCCATTTTCAGGCTAGCATTTACGTTTGTGACTTACATTAGTTGCACTTTAAATGTATAATTGGTCAAAGCTGTCTACCAACGACTATAACTATTGTAAAATATAATTCCTTAACGTGGAATATAATTGTTCAAAAACTTCAAATATAAAATGAGTAAAAAACTTATCCAAAACAGAGGCTAAGCATTTCTCAGAACATCATCCAGCGAATGACTATAAATGTGTTTCATTTTCACATGTGAATGGGAAAAGTAAAAACATGCTATTAATTAACAACAATTTAGCAAATGCAATCCATTTCCAAATTTATAATTTTCTTTCATATTAGCGGACCTCACAGTTGATGAGGGCCGACTAGCATTTTTAGGCCTCAAAGTTTAATAAAACTTGAAGAGCACTCTCAGATGTCCCCACTGACATTGCTAGATTTGCATTTGACTTCCAACCCACTAATCCTTGCTACATTTGCATTTGACTGCCAGTCCACTATAAAGACAATGATAAAAAGCCATATCTTCAACTTTTATCTGTCCTGGGATTCTGGGAACTTACGAATGAAAATTAGAAAACTTTAAACATGGCCAAAGTATATTGCATGCCGTTTTCATCATCTATTACCTCCTCGAACATTTATATTCTCAAAGTATGCCTTTTTCATCATCAATGGGTTTGATCCACCATCTTTTTCCCCCAAAGTATGCATTTTCATCATGTATGACTTGATCCCCCCCCCCCCCAAAAAAACATATATTTTTCAACATATATGAGAACACTATTAGGAAAATATATTTACATAATATATTCTGTTAAAGTATAAACTTATTCCTGGGCCTTCAACCATAAGCTTAAGCTTTTGGTTGAGAAGATTCTTGTTCATGGTATCAAAGCACCATTGAAGCATACCCAAAACCTTAACTATGGGAGACAGAACACCACCAAAACATTTTATTATTGATCCTCAATCACCATGTTACTTACATCCGTCAGAGGGACCTGGGGTTCTAATAACCGCGGTAATCTTCAATGGTAAAAACTATGATCTTTGGGAAAAGACCGTACGTACGGCATTAAATGCAAAGAACAAACTCGTCTTTATTGATGATATATCACAAGCAATGCATTTTTCATTTGCAAGTTAAAACAAGATAAGAAAATCAAAGCTCTCCAGGAGATGAAAGGGCTGAGAAAGCATAGCATGGTCGGACCAAAGAAGCGGCTAACATGGAGGTGCCGGATCGAAGTGAACGACTTAACCAAGCAGCAGCCATGGTGGTGATGATCAGGAGGAGGCAAGAGAGAGGGAGAGAAAGGAAGAGAGGAAGGGAGAAAGAGCAATGGGTTTGTAATAGGGGAAGCAAGTAAAATGAAACACTAGCCTTCTGTTTGTAGAAAGGAGGAGACACAATGTTCTGGTCGGAACAGTAGCTGAATTTTGCAGAGACGCAGCACCTTGGCTCCATTTTCCTTTTCCTTTTCCTTTTTCAAATAGTACAACATATTTTATTTTTTTTTTCTATAGTAGACTACTACAAATTTCAATTGGCAAGTTTTGAAAATAAAATAGCCTTAGTTTTTAAATATGCTGAAAAATACCCCTAAATATTGAAAACAAGGTAAATAGGCTAAGATGCAATAAAGTTAAAATTTGATGATAATTTCCAAAAGTTAATGTGGCCTAATATTTAAAAATTCAGCAAATAATTTTTCAAAGCTACACAGTTGTTCAACCTAAAATTTTGTGGTTTTTATACCCTCTAACATCTAATATTTTCTTGAAATAAATGTTAAAAATGAGGATTTAAATATAGTTTTTGTTTATGTTGTGGGTTGTGGAAGATACAGAAAATCAGCAAAATTAAGGAATTTGGTTTGTTGGCAGTGCAAACAAATAAGATTCGGCAATCCAGATTGCGTCGGCTAGCTGAGTAGAGTAGTAGACCCAGCTCTTCAAACTTCTTTTCCCCTCTTGCTCACAACGCGACCTGTCCGCGGATAATATGTTTTTTGACAAAATTACCTTTCCTTTCAGTGTCACCGTTCGGTTTTACTTTATTCTTTTTAATTTTTTGTCCCTAGCATTAATTTTACTAAAATAGATTCTTTTTGTTTCAGAGTTCCAAATTGTAAAAGAAAACTTCAGTTTCTCATTTACTTCTGATTTCAACGCTTTCCGGGGCAAAAAAGGATCATGTGAAATTGGGTAAGAATTATTCTTGTTAGTTTCCTTCTTTGTTATGATTTGCATTTTCGGGCCATTTGTTTGATTTTTTAGTGTCAATAAGGTTTTAATCCAATGATTAAAATTAAAGTATTGTGTATTTTAGGTCCTAGGTCCAATAAACTGAAATTTTAGCATATTATAATTGCAATTGATTTGACAAAAATTGATAATTCCATTGTGAAACTATAAAAATAATGAGTACACATCATCAAAAACACAGTAGTTACACATAAAATTGTGCTCGACGGAGTACGCGTAGTGCTTGAATTCAAAATAGACTTCTATACAACAATTGGTGTAAATAGAAAGTGTATAAATGGTTGAATGGGGGCAAATATAAGGTAATTGATGTACAAACAATTTGGGTTGAAATTATGTCTTAAATTACAAGATTGGTTAAATCTCTAAAATTCTTATTGAAAAAATTAGGTTTGGATCTCATTTATATCAACCAATATGTCTTTTTTTATGAATAAAAGAAAAGGTCTTTGGTCAATATTACATTTAGAGAGGCACAAACATGAAAATATATAGGTTGAACTGTCAAAATTTGTTTTGAGTCTTATCTTTTTTTTTTTTTTTTTGGGTTGAGGAAATTAAGGTTTGAGGACTAGGAGAATAACAAATGAGTAAAAATGAATTAAGCATATAAAGCATAATTTACGGAATAGGGATAAATAAATGGGAAGTATGACAATGGCCCGCTCTTGCCTCTCACTTTGCTTGCCTCACACAAGGGCATTTTTGACCAGAGGAGTAAATAGAGCAAGATTAAAAATAGAACAAGCAAGAATGAAAAAGAAGACCCACATAGCTTCATAGCCTTCCATCTATATCTATAGAAAGAGCAGGGAAAGTGGACAGCACTTCTGGCCTTCTGGCAGCTGTATTTCCTGAGTGCTGCGACGCTACTATAGTCTACTGCCAGATGTGTGATTCAATTTCAGGTTTACTTTTTCAAATGTTAAATACCACAACATTTTCTATTTTCTCTTTTGCTTTGTAGATTGCTACAACAAATTTCAATATTTGAGAAGTTTTGAAAATAAAATACCCTTAACGTTCTCAAATTATGCTGAAAAATACCTCTTAATGTTGAAAAGCAAGTAAATAGGCTAAAGAGTCCTTTGTCAACAACGAATCTAGAATTTTCATTTAGGGTTGTCCATCTAAAAATATCATCAATACATCACTATAAAAGAAAAATCATGCGATTAAATTCCATACTAAAATAATTCATTATTACAATTATCATTTATCGGGGTCAAGCTTTGAAACCAATAAATATTATTAGAAATTGAGTCAAATATATCTTTATCAGAGTAACAAACTGCCAATCACTTAAAAAAATCATAAAAAATTTGGTTACGGAGTCTCATTTTTATGATTATTGAAAAAAGCTTCATGCTGGAGTTAATTATATATTTCACCTAAGAAAAATGCACCAATATTATGTTTAAAAGTCAAAATGTTATAAATTCTAATCTATGAGTCACAATCAAACGAATACAGAACCTTGCATGTTTCTCTGCTTTTCCAGTAAGCCGATGGGATATGTCCTCGTCCATCGCCTTCTTCTCTTCCTCCTTTTTCTGCCACAACCGATGCTCCCCCCCTTCTTTTTTTCTTTTACTTCTCCTCCTTCTTCATTTACCTTCATCAATATACTCATCCATTAACTCCAGCCGTTTCACCATCCGCCGTCTCTCTCTCTCTCTCTCTCTCTCTCTCACATCAAGTGGCAATAAATTAGATGCTTCTTCTCTGGGCGGTTTCAAGATTCAATTGAAAGATAAATGAAGCAATCAAGAGCAAGGGTTACAGATTTGGCTATGATTGGAAGCTTCAAGATCAATTCGAGAGAGTAGTAGGTAGTGATAGGAGTAGATTAAGGTTTAGTTTTCTTTTACTGCTCTTCTCTTGATTTTCTGTTCTAAACTTTCAATTGTACAATATCATTTCAATTCATAAGTTTCTAACTTGTAATTTTCTGATTTAGCTTGGAGTTTGCATAATTTCGGTTCAAATTTGAGTTCTTCGTCGTTCAACTCGATCATGGCGTATGCCCCTTTTTCTTTGTTTTCTGTTTGGTTCAACCTGCTACCTTGTTGGATTGGTTGGGTCTCGATTCGGTAATTTGATTTCAATTCTGCGTAATTTTTATGAGGTTTGTTAATTTAGATTCAAGCTGCTAACTAATTTGAGTTGTAGTCATAGTGGAATTTTAAGGACAACTTTTCAAACCGGAACTCATGTGATATGCTAACGGGTATAAGAGAATTCATAAACATGCACAAGGAGAAGTGCTTTGGTGACCAGTGTTTTATGAGGTATGGTAGAAGAGAAATCTATGAAGAGGCCACCAGAGTTCCATAAGTTGTCCGGCCATTGTTCATCACGTTAAGTGTGCTCTTGTCTTGAAGTGCATGGATGTGCAATTGAATGAGCGACCTTAATTCTTGTTGAATTTTTATGTAGATCGCCTTCTTAAGCTAAAATCTCTTTTTAGGAAAAAATTAATGATAAGCATTTACTTTTTTCAAAAAGTTATTCAACCTAAATAATTTGGAATTAGATATTAAATAAATTATATTGAGACATAAACCTAAACTAACCTGAAGAAAAAAAAAATACAGTACGAATTCAAAATTTAATAGGTAGAAATTGATTGCTTTATTTTCTTGATAGATTAATATAGCAAATTAATAGTAGCAAACTAGAATTCAGCAAACTAGAACATATCTCAACCTAAGCAAGACATAAAAATAACTTAAATAAACTCTATCATTTAAAATTTAAAATTTAAAAATAAATTAATTCAAAATAAAATTGGTAAATTTGCGTTAAACATATTCTTCACCCATATCAGCAAGACGAAAATGCATTGTCCAATAACAAGCTAATTAAAGTAATAACAAGTTGATCTTATACATTTTAGAATCTAACTTATCTCATTTAATATCGACTTTATCTTGATGAGGATTTTTGTCTAGTTAAACTATCATAGGAATGATTTTGCATAAGTTCATATTTGAACTTACCAACTTTATGTTTGATAACCATTATTTTAAAGAAAATACAATCCATATCAGTCAAACAAAATTGAAATTAGTTCGATTTTAGAGTTAATTTACATTTGAGTGAAAAATTGAATTCTATTATTCCATGCGTATGCATGTGTTGCATTTGACCCCTACAAGTTCATGCTAGATAATTATGTATTTGATTTTCTTTTTCCAAATTTGTCATTTTTTAAATAGATTGTCAACCTTATGTGCTATTTTTTTTTATAAAAAAAAATTTCTCATTTGATAAGTAGACTATCAACTTTAATATATATTTTTTAAAAAAATATTCTTTACCTGTCAATGTTAGTAGATGCTAAATTATTAATTCCTTAGCAAATCGAGTCACCCTTTTTAGTTGACCAAGCCATATCGTATACATATATTTTTTTTCCCAATTAACAATGCCATGTCGTCAATAATTGTAAATGAGTTCATGGATCTAATGGGACCTAGAGCCCAAGCAGGAAGGGGGAACGTAATTTTCTGCAAGTTGAGGGTCATTTTCTGCCTCTAATTAAAGGTTTGAGGGTGTAATGCGTATATTATTTCTTTAATTAAGCGGTGTTTCACGCAACCATTTTTACTATGGTTTCTTACGCCTTGCAGACCATTTCATTCGTTTGTCAGCTTTTTGTTCTGTTTTTTTTGGGGTTGAAAAAGAGTGATTTTCTATTCTTTTAGTCAAAAGTTATAAACTAAGTTAAAGTTACCCAACAATTAAACACTTGAAATTAGCTCACATACAGTGGGACCAGAAGGCATGTTTAATGGGTCGAATTGCTAAAATGAACCACTTGACATGAATATGTTCATGCACACGACAAATGAATCTTTTCGCATCCATCGAACAGAATTTGCCTAACAAAATTCCAATCCTTTAGTAAATCTTTTATCTAACAAATGACCTTATCTCACACACTAGTAGAGAAAGACACGGGGCAATAACGAGAAAGGCAGGCGGAGGGTTGTAAGGTATACGAATTTGAGCAAAATACTTAATTAATCACAGTTATTTACTGTTTTAGGTGTGATACGCGTAAACATGTATAATTATGTTGATATTCGTGACCTTTTTTTATCAATGTTACATTTGCCTAAAAGTCAATAGTGAAACCTATTCCTTTATTATATTGCATTGTTCTTTAAAATTCATTTTTCTTTGGGGGAGGTCGATAGCCTTTCTTATCTTTTTATCTACACATTTTGTCATTTTTTCTTTTTTTAAAAAGGCTTATGATGCTAATAATTTTAAAAGCCAGTGGCGTAGTCATGTTTTAACTTAAGGGGTGTCAAAATATATACATTATGTAAAATTTAATGCTGGTTTGAAAATAAAAGTACATAATTAATACATTTTAAAAGATTGTACTTGAGAACTCATATTTTGAAAGTAAATTAAACTAAAACAAATTAATTTTTTCTTGAATTTCTAATTCTTAGTGCCAACATCAACAAACAAAGCAAATTAATTTATTTCATTAATCAAGAGCATAAGAATTCAAAATTAGTTAATTAATCAATCTTCGCAACCAACAACTATTAGCCAAATTATCCTAAATTCCCAATCAAGAACTATAATTCCTTAATTAATGAGAGTAAATCACTAAATTCACTAATTATCTAACATAAATTTGACTAAAACAAGCAAACGACTAATAATAATAATAATAATAATAATAATAATAATAATAATAATAATAATAATTTGCAGTAAAACTTAAGTGGCCTAAAAATTAAAGTGGCAGAAAAATTAAAAATAGAAATAGATAGATGAGGGAGCTTGGATAATCACATAGGGCAAGGGTAAAGAGTCATGCATGAAAACCACTTAACTACCTCACACGTTGTGATTTATATGGTAATTACTTTATATATATTCATTTTGGTTTTTTCCAAAATTTCTATAATACAATTTTTTCTCCCTAAATCAAGGGATGTCAATTGACATCTCTTGGACTAACGTGGCTCCACCACTGTTAGAAGCTCCAAGCGATTCTATTATTTCAAGTACCTCACAATAAAATTCTTAATAATTCTTATGTTTGTTGATGTTGCAGCCATAACTAAGTGAATGGGTCTGGTTCTTTTCTGCTTAGTTTTGCTAAATTTATTTGAACTCAACTGACAAGAACTGAACTTTTTGTTTTATAAAAAAATAAACTTACTTTGTCAACTGCATCGAATCTAATTTTGTTGATGGCTAAACTTGTTTATGATGAATTTAACAGAATTTAGGTCATGTTCTTTTCAACTTATTTATTTGGAATGAGTTCAATTTAATTCAACAGAAATAAGTTAAGTTCAATTTAGAAAAAATAGGATACGTTTAGTTTAGTAAAAATAAGTTTAGAATATAATGTAGTTCAACAAGAGTTCAATTCAAAAAGAAAAAAGTGTATTTTAGTTTAATTTAGAGAAAATAACTTTAATTTAGTTTAAATAATCAATTCAGATAAGTTCAACAAAATAAGTTAAAAAAGAATTTTATTTTTCTGAACTAAATTAAACTTATTTTTATTAAGTTAACATGGTAAATTTGATTTATTAAAAAAAACTGTTGAAAAGAATAGCACCTTAGGTAAGAATTTTATTTTTCTCTAAGGTTTTTGCTTGTGAAGAATGAGTAGATTAAATTTTACAAAAGCTTTTTTTTTTGGGGGGGGGGGGGGGGGGCTGAGCTTTGAGCTTAGAAGTGGGAAACTACTTGGAGTTGATGGGTCTTGTAATGATGAGTTTCCTAAATTTATATAAATTTATATATGGACTTATGTTTTCTGGGATTGTCATCAAATACGTCTTTAGTTGATTGTTTCTCCATTACCCCCCCCCCCAAAAAAAAGAAAACAATTAAGAAGAAAAAAATTGTTGTTGTTTGTAGTGCTACTTTGAGGGGGGTCTGTCCCGAGCGTATTGAAAGGTAGGTAATTGCTGAATGTCTTCAGTCAGTTGCCACTTTGTCTTCTGCTGTCTTCAGCACTAAGGAGTGCTCAAACCATGTATCTCAATTGCCAAATTCAATTGCGTTATGATTGTCCTTGTTCTGAATATGGGCAAGTTTATCTCGGGATTATTTCTATTTTCAGAGTCAAAGCATAACATATTGTTTTTTCATTATTCATTACGTGCACTATAGATGTCCTTATGAGTAATTGTCCTGACAAAGGTTCAAACCGACGGTGTGTATTCTAGTAAGGGTGAAACTAGCAGTAAGTGGTCTTCTATGGTTAATAAAAGTGCAGATTCTATATCCATTTCCACTACAAATTTTCAAAAATACCCTATGTGGGATTCAAATGCGCATCTCTACCTTTGAGCTAATGGTCTAACAATATTAGGAATTAATATTTAATCCAGTTGATTTCCTAAATGAATGGCAAGACCTGTAATGGCAACTATTTGTGCATATATTGTTTCAGCATTATTATCTTTAGTGAGCCCCAAACTCGGCATCAAACTTGCCCACAAGATGGACAATGATCACAACATAATTTAGCCTGGCAGTTGGGACATTTGGTTTAAGTCTGAAGCAAGAGCAACCCAAGTTGACCGTGTGCTTTAGATCATAAGCAAAGATCACCACTCCCCAACAAACAAAAGGTGTACAAGATCGGCCTCACTCAGATCACAAATGAACCACCAGGCTCAATAGTGACTTGACACATATATTTCCGTCCCCAATCAATTAAAAAAACGAGTCTATGAACTAAGATGAAAGTGAAACACATATTACATTGACAATAGCGCCTCCAATTGATATTCTTTTCCAAACCCAAAAAATACAGTTAGGATTAGAAGGGGGGTTCATTTAGGATTAATTGAACAAGGAAAAAACATAAAAAGCAAAATATATTGAAAAAAAGGATTAGTAGAAATATGAGCACAAGTTGAATAATAATTCTTCCAAGATGATAGACGGATGGCATGTCAGTTTTAACCAAGCACCAAATATGAAGTCAAGCAAAGCCAAGAAAGAAATGGTAGAAAATGAACTTGGGAACAAGCAAGTCACTAATTTGGAACCTAGTCAAATCAGGCGATTATGGCTTTGCAATCTAATGTGTAGTTATAGTCTTCACAATCAGATAAATGAGTCATGAATATAAGATCCCAAGCTAACTGGCATGCTTTTTGAAAATAAAGCATGTACAAGAACTTCATTTTGACATGAAAAAAAAAAGGAGATTATAGGAAAGAGACGAACCAAAACACGCACAAATCACCAGTTTTATGGTTCAGTTTGAGAAAACGGATTATAGAAAGCATAAGCGTGGATTGCATCTAAACCTCCGTTGGCCACGTCTGAGTCAGTAACCTATAAATTGAAAAGCTAGTTCTGTTTTTACCTAGCATAAACACCCAGATTGCAAATTCACAAAAAAAAAGGAAAAAGAAAGGTGAAACCAAAAAAATTACCAAGACTAACTTTACGTTATAAAAGTGAAAATTGATCATCGGATGATGACTCAACCGATGTGATCATAGGTGTCTATTTAGGTAATTCACGTGACTTTTGGTCCTTTTTTGTGGTGGCAATTTAGGGGTTCAGTGGTGGTAGAAATTATTGTATTTTCCGTTGAATAGTTAAGAGTTTCAAGAACTATTATGACACTTGGACTTGATGTTGCTGTTGCTTTGAGCTAATTAAAGTCCTTACGCATGCATTTCGGTTGTTCGTTTGTAGGAATTTGCTAAGAATAGGTGATCAAATAGGTCATAAAATATGAGTTTATGGAATCTTGGTGAATCTAAACCTTACTAAGTGGTATTTAAAATGTGGAGGGTGTGAAATTCTGGTCCCTTTCTTGGTAAGAGAAGTTATGCTTCTAGTACGAGAATCCCCCATTTTAGCATGGAATTTTTTGACGGTTGTAATTGTTCTATTGTAAGTTGAGCATTATGGATGTCTTCCTTTTGTCTTAGCATGTTGGTGTTTAGGTTTTGTCAAGGCAAGCTTCATAGTATAATCCATTTTGGGTTGGAACTTTAGTGACATGATACCATATTTTCTTTTTAATTGGTGGAGTTCGGCCATGGGAGTCTGAACTGTTCAGTCCACGCACTACTGGTTTTGTAGCCTGTTAGCTCAAATGTTAGGGTATCATGCAAATCACAAGATATGTGGGTCAATTCCCACATAGGCTATACCATTTATGATGATTGATGTGCAAAGGTTCTGTGCATGGCAACTTTCTTCATACAGGCATCGTACGCTCGTTCCATTAGTTCCACATAATGTTCCTTCTTTTACTAATTTTCTTTTAGGAATCATTGCTTAACAAATGAATCCCCGCTAGGTTTTGGTTAGTATTGTCTCATCTGCTCGATTTGCACATGGACTAAGCCAAAGATGTGCTTCAATCTAAGTTAAAATATGCAAGGTTTCGATACATTATGAGTGGAATGCATCCTATATTAATATTGAGTTGTAGCTTCTGTGGGATTTGAACACCCTTCTGGTTCCATTTCCTAAGTCAATAGCAAATATCTCATACATCCAATGCTAGCCTAGCAGTGATATCAATTACCACCAATTTCAATATACGTCGAACACTACAAATTAGACCTGAGCTTAGGATTCATGGGAGAAGTAACGTCATCTTGGGCACTCCATCCGCGTAAGTTTATTTTAATTTGCTGTTTACACAAAAGCTTAATCAATAGTTGGTATTCACTTTAGTTTTGACCTCCATTGATTGTTTTCTTAGGCACTTTCAATGATTAAGCATTTAGCTTTTGGTAGGGCCGATGGTGGAGTTTACTATGTCGATCATGCTATTCTTGCCTGTTAGGTAATGGCCCAAAATAATTAATTTAAAAAAATCATTTCATGTAAAAATGGTCCAACTGTGTGGTTTTTAGTCTTGATACATCAGCATGGTTGATGGCATATGATTGGGCCAAACAAATCAGCCCCTTGTTGCTCTGCACTAGCCACACTCACGCATGATACTTAGCCCATTTTATTTATTATTAGCACTATCTTCAGCCTGATACTCACATGAAGTGCGGCCCAGTGCTTTGGACTTCCCAGAGAAGGCCACGGTTAGTCCAATGGGCCTCCCGCGGACCACGAGTATGTGTATTTCTTGGACTTCCCGGAGAAGGCTACAACACCAAGCTCCACAATTATTTTTATTCATTATCATTGCTCAAGCTTCATTCTAAAACACCATTCCATTTTTCTGAATTAAACCATAAAATTTATAGTAACTTAATTACTTTCAAAATCTCCAAATTAGCTGTTTTTGTCGTCCCATTATCATCAACTTTAACTTCAACTCTACCTCAAACCCTCAATGGCAAACATCCAACACACACATAAAAACTTTGAATTCCCATTCAAAGATGCAAAAATACCTCACAACTCATCCAAATCAAACTCTATGTCTACAATCCAACTCATATTAAATTAATTGATTTCAAAATCTCCAAGAATAAATTATCCCATCCTTCCTCCACATTCAACATCAAGGTCAGCCTCAAAGCCTCCCATGGCCACTTTCATCACCAATCCAAAATCAACTTTTAATTGCATTCAATGTAATAAAAAGACCCCTTTAAATTTCATTAAATCGACTTACAAGGGCGCAAGTCCATATCTCATGTTCAATCCCTAGTTCTTCCATGGACACCACAACCTCAACTTTCTCAATCACCAAATTCTCCATAATAACCATGAATGCACACAAATTACATTCATTCAAGCTAATATAGCGCACTAATTAATCAAATTGGAGAATAAAACGAGTGGAATTAAATGAAGGAGATTAGGATTTCACCATCCAATCCACCATTGAAACAAGTCAAATAAGAGTTGAAGGGAGGTCGTGGTGGTGCTGGGTGGAAACTCGGAATAGCGGTAACGGCAAGGCGACGCTTGGCGACTGCAGGTCATCGTTGGTTAGCTAGCAAACGACTAGAGAGGGAGGGGATGCATGGAGAGTAGGGGAAGGGCGGACTGTGTGTGATATTATAGGGCAGGGACAATGTTACTTTAGCTCGTTTTGTTAATTTTTTTACTTCTGATTTTGATAATGTTTATCTTAAGGCTAGATTTTTTTCTCCTTATTTATTTATTTATTTCCTTTTTCCTTTTTTTTAGTTTTTTGGGGTAAACAACTCTATGTCTGTTTTAACAAACAAATATTTGAGCGAAAATTTGTATTTCAATATTTGGGAGAAGATTAAAAACTTTACCCATTATGATCAATACATACCTTTGTATTTATTATACTTAATTTATTCAGATTATGGTTTTATTTACATAGCATAAGTGAGCAAAAAGAGTGTGTGTGTGTGTATCTGCATATGTGTATGTATATGCATAAGTATATGTATATGTATATGTGTGTCTGTGTATACACACACACGTATATGTGTGTGTGTGTGTACGTATATGTACATACATACATACATACATACATACATACATACATATATATATATATATATGTATGCCGTGAGAATTATAACTTTTACCCTCTTTTGTAAATGAGTAAATTTATTTATTTTATTTATAAGTTCTTAATGGCTTAGTAATGATTATGGTTGAATCTTTTTGAGGTCATTTTGTTGTCTCAGCCTACAGACCCACAAGTACTTCAATTGTTGAATTGAAAATGCAGTGATCAACTTTGTTAAACTAAATCAATTAAGATAATTTATGTAATTTACATAATTTTGGTTCGGGCTATTATGTAAACTAAACAACATTGATTTAGATATTTGAAGACATTATTCATTCTTCTTTGGAATATTTGAGTGCATTTCTAAGAGCAAATGACATTACTATCTACTCATAATATCCTAGAGGGGCACTAAAATCAATCAAAGAAATGATTTCCTCGCATATTTTTATCTGCCAGTCTTCAGCTTTATAGTCCATTTTTAGAACCAAGAGGCTCCTTTAATTCTATTGGAAAGAGTTATTTTGTTAATAATATAATAATCATCAAAGACAGTATTATCATTAAGTTTTTTGTAATTGATTATCATTCTAGTTTTTCCTCCTTTTTCTTCAGCGTGATTTACCTCCATGAGAGTGGGACTAGTGTGAGGACTCTTACTACTTTTGATTAGTCCTTTATCCAAAAATTCTTTGATCTGCTTATCAAATTCTTGAATATCTTGATATGTATATGCTATTTGTTGAAATCGGATAATAGTGTTGGGATTTAACAAAGTGATCTTTGCAAATGTTTTATCTTTGCCCCAAAATTTAAGAGGATTATCAAAGTAGAATTCTTTACATAAGTGCTCTTGTTGTTCAATTCAATCTACTCTTCAATAGATAGCTCCAGTAGTGAGATTGTTAGTACTACTTCACATTGTGTAGGGATTACCTTCTTACCATGCTGCTATGTGTAAATTCAATCTTTTGATGAGTGTATGCTTTATATAATTTATCAATATGAACCAAGTGACCATTATTATGGATATTATTTGGATTATGATCTGTGTGCTTGGAAAATATAGCATTTGAAAATTATTTTCGATAATCATATCATAGGAAGGTTGATTAGTAGTACATAGAACTAGTATAATGCATTTAACTCTAATTTCTATGGATAAGCCTTCTATGGCTTTGTTGTGGCTCATGATGCTATTATCAACTATTCTTACTTGTAAAGAATTTTTTTGCCCTTTTCCACATAAATTTTGGAAATAAAGATCTTTTTTTAAAACAGATAAAACAACCACAATCTATATAAGCACACAATTTATATACGTTATATCCCACTAAACATACAGTAATTGGAATATAAATGCTATTAGGATTAGTATTGGTGACTTCGTAACATTTCCCCATGGTTATATTTTTGACTAATTCGTCCTCATAAATTAGCTCACTAATAGTTCTCATTTTGTGCCCAATTACTTTTCTGTCCAGACTCATACTTTGATTTAGATTGTGTCTTGTGGATTCAAACCCATTCTACTCATTTCACTATCCATACTAATTATATTATCTTCTTTAAACTGTTCTTCAGCTATAGAAGACCTTTCTCCCCATTCTGATCTTCTACCTATCTCTCTTAATACTTAGGGTTTGATGGTAATTATTCCATTCTCATCAATTTTTATTATTTTTTTTATTGATTTTTGTGGGATTGACAAGGTTAGATATCCAAGACATATCTATTTCATCTCTTGTAGATTAGATTTTATCCTTTGAACTTTTTTCATTGGAGTATGACTTTTAACTTTTTCTGCCTCTATCATTATTATCTTAGTCGTTGGATCTACAGTATTATCTAATCTTTAGATTATTTTCCAAAATATCTTTAGTGGGTAAACTCATCTCCTTATATCCATTCCGATTGTTTTTATCTTAATGGATAAAAATTTTTGACGAATTCTTTTTTTAGGCTCACATAGCATCTAGGTCTGCAATTAAATCCTATTGAATAATTAAACAAATTCATCGTGATCCCTATGATAAATTGATTATTAAATTTGGTACGCATGATATCACCAAGCAAAGCATAAAGATTAATATCTTTGTCATAGTACTACAATGGTGTAATTTGAATTTGGACACTTCTAACACGAATATATGTATACTTTCTATCGTTGTTATACTTAAGGATGTTTTCCAATTACTGACATTTACTCAACCCACATCGAATTCACAATCTTTTATCTCTAAATCTCCTTCCATCATTTTGTATATATACTTATTCTTTAATTGGAAGCAAGTAGATGATGCATATACAATGTTGGAAACAATAGCTGAGTGCATCTGAAGGTCTGCTAAGGAGGTCCTAGGATTCTCGCAGAGGGGGTGGAGATAGGAAAAATGGAGCTTGTGGTGGAATAAGGAGGTGAAAGTGAGAGTTAAGGAGACATAAGATGCATGTGTCGCTCTAATCCGTAGTAGCTCGGTCGAAGAAAGAGAAGTTAATTTTGTTAGGTACAAAGAGGGTAGAAAAATAGCAAAGCAAGCTGTTGCTTTAGTAAAGAACACTGCATATGGAAGGTTATATCAGAAGCTGGAGACTAACGAAGGGGAGAAGGATGTTTTCAGGTTAGCTAGGGCAAGGGAAAGGAAATCAACAGACTTGGTTTCTATGAGGTGCATCAAAAGGGATGACGTAAGGTGTTAGTAGATAATGATAACATGAAGGAGAGATGACGGAGTTATTTCTCTAGGCTCTTTAATGGCGAATCAAGTGAGTACTCATGGAGAAATGAGAGGGTGATCAAGAGGAGCAGTAGGACTATAGGTTTTGTAGTCGTATCAGTAAAGAGGAGGTTAGAGGCGCATTAAGAAAGATGAAACGTGAAAAGGCAGTGGGCCCAGACTGTATCCCTATGGAAATCTGGAAGTGTTTGGGTGATGAGGGGGTAGAGTGGTTAACGGAGCTTTTTAATGTTATTTTAGGACGACAAAAATGCCCAGCGAATGGAGATCCAGTACAATCATCCCGCTTTACAAGAACAAAGGTGATATTCAAGATTGTGATAATTATAGAGGGATTAAACTGCTTAGTCACACTATGAAGTTGTGGGAAAGGGTGATTGACAGAAGGTTGAGGAAGAATATTTCAATTCCGGAAAACCAATTTAGATTAATGCCGGGTAGATATACTACAGAAGCCATCCATCTCCTAAGAAGACTCATGGAAGTGTATAGGGATAGGAAAAACGATCTCCATATGGTATTCATAAATTTAGAGAAAGCGTATGATAGAGTGCCACATGAGATGTTATGAGAGTGTTTGGAGAAGAAAGAGGTGTCAGCGATGTATATCCGAAATATCAAGGATATGCACAATAGAGTAAAAACTAGTGTAAGGACATCAGAAGGAGACACAGAGGACTTTCCTATTGACATTGGGTTACATCAGGGGTCCGTTTTAAGCCCGTTCCTGTTTACTATTCCTATGGATGTACTCAAAAAAGAGATTTAGGACGAAGAACCTTAGTGTATGCTGTTCGCGAATGATATTGTTATTATCGATGAGACTAATGATGGTCTTAACAGGAAGTTAGAGCAGTGGAGACATACATTAGAATCTAGGGGTTTTAGATTGAGCATGTTGAAAACTGAATACTTATGTTGTAGGTTCAGTGGTGAGGAAGCAAGTAGGGAAGCCATCACCATGGGTGGTGTAGCAATACCAACAGCCAGGAAATTTAGGCATTTGGGCTCAATCATTGAGGAGAAAGGAGATATTGACGAAGATATTAACCATCGTATTGAAGGGGGTTGGCAAAAATGGAGGAATGCATCCAGAGTACTGTGCGATAACAAAATTCCTGTAGGATTTAAAGGGAAAGCTTATCGTATGGTAGTCAGACCAGCTTTGCTATATGGTATAGAGTGTTGGTCAGTTAAGAAGCCTCAAGTGCAGAGGTTAATGGTGGCAGAAATGAGTACAGGTGAGCAAAAAAACCGAAACCGAAAGCCGAACCAAAAAATTGAAAAAACCGAACCCAAAAACTGGATCGAATTTTATGAAATTTTCGGTTCAGTTAATCAAACCGATTTTTTTCCCTGGTTCACGGTTCGGTTTCGGTTCAGGGGGGAAGATTTTTCTGTTAACCGCGGTTAACCGATCCGAACCGAATTTTTTTTCCTTAATGGCAACAAATAAATAGTAAATACTAAATAGTAATTAAATTTCTAAACCATAAAAAAATGTAAATTTAGCTGTATGGGGTTCGGTTAACCGTAAACTAAACCGAAATTTCGGTTAATCGAACTGAAATTCTGGTTAACCGAATATTTCGGTTCGGTTTACGGTTCGGCTTTTTGTTGAACTGGTTTTTCGGTTAACCGATTTCTGATTAACTGGTAATTTCTGTTCGGTGCACGGTTCGTATTTTTCCCGAACCGAAAAAACGGTTAACTGGTTTTCGGTTAACCGAAAATCCGGTTAACCGACTTTGAGCACCCCTAGAAATGAGGATGATTAGATGGATATGTGGATATACGAGATTGGACAGAATTAGGAATAAAGTGATTAGAGAGAAGGTAGGAGTTGCACCTAGAGAAGATAAGCTAAGAGAGACTAGACTAAGATGGTTTAGTCATGTTAAAAGGAGGAGTAAAAATTGATGGAGATCATCATGACCGTTCTCGTACCTCCCCTTCTCAGCTCAAGGAAGACCCCAACAAGCTCAAAGAGGCTAAAGAGTTTGCTATCCTATGCAGAAAGGCCGTGACTATGCCGGAGGAATTCATACATAGCTCCCTCACGCCATGCCCGGTTTTTGTCACTTGTTTACGACAATATGTAATGGACCAACATGCTGAAGGTCCTTACATTATCAAAGCCTAGAAAATAAGCTTTCTTTCAAGACCAACCACGTTCAATTTGGATATCATTTGGTTGGTTAAATCTAGCTCACAAGTATATGGTATCCTGGCACAGGGCAGTTTGGGCAGTCTGTACTCTTTGAGCCATAACGTTTGATTGGATGGTCCAAACTTAGCAAACTTACATTCCCTGGAAAATATACTTCCTGAGCTTTCTAAAAAGCCCAAGAACATCGAATTTGGCCCAGTATTCTGAGAGATATGGCTCCTGGAAGTTGAAGTTGCTGCAAGTGTGAATGCAATTATTGCAATCCATGTGAACTTGGTATTTTACTCTTCATGTCGGCTGCTACCCCCTCCAACTCCGTGTGACTCTCTTCCTAGCAAGCTTTGAATGTGTGATATAAAGGATTCATGTATCCATTTGAGCTTCTACACCCTTTTCACATCAAACATCCAAGAGACACACCTTTTCACTCCTTGGTACATCCACATGAAGGGTTAGCTACAATGTACTTAGGTTTCTTTGTTTTCTGCACTTTTTTTTGTTTTCTTTATACCTTTTCATAATATAAGGCCTTTAGTATAAATAGGCCATAACTTGAGGTTGTTAGCATTCACTTCCAACTTGAAATACAAGCAATACAAAGCAAGCATTTGAGTGTTCTCTCAATTGTGTTCTAAAGCCTAGTTCTATATCTTGAGTGTGGCAACCTCAAGTGGTGTTCTGGGTCCTTTCCCTCATCTAGGTGGTGATTAACTTCTGTATCCTAAATTGAGTTAAGGGATTGCCCAAGTTATTTGGCTTGAGTGGCTCCAATTGTATTATCTCTAGTCAAATACTTGAACTATCCTTCTCTCATTTTTAATTTGTTCTTACCCCTTAAAAACCAAAAACACATCTTGTCTTGGTCAATTGTGCTCACCTATATATCATTTGGTATCAGAGCCAGGTTGTCAAGTAACCAAGAACCCAGCCAAATACATCCCAAAAGCCAAAACACAAAAATACACAAATCAGCAAAACCGTGAGAAAACAAAGACAGAGCATTGGCACGATGCCCCGGTGCACCCAGACACGACCGTGCCGCGTCTCTTTCTGCCTTCAGTTTCGTCCAGAATATTGGCACGGTGCCACCGTGCTTATAGGCACGACCGTGCCCCTCCTCATCCCTGCAACTCTTAAACAGCCTTCCTTCAATCCTAAACACGGTAAAATGTCTTCTAGCCGTACCCCAGAGCGGGTTGACGAGTTGGAAGTGCAAGTAAAATTTCTCCAAACCCAAATTATCCAACTTATGGAAGAGAAAAAGAGATGGACCCGAAGCCCTGCTCACTCACGCACTCATGTATACTCGGATGAATCCGAGAGAGAAGAGAGGAGCTATATTGTCAACTCAAGTGACGAAGAAACCCCTAGAAGAAGAAGGCAAGGGAATGGCCTTGGTAACTTTAGAGTCGACATTCTCAAATTTGAAGGCCAAATAGATCCCGATCATTTCCTTGATTGGTTTCAAACTGTGGAACGTGTTTTTGAGTATAAGGAGGTGCCGGATGACAAGAAAGTGAAGCTAGTGGCCCTAAAGCTCCGGAAGTACGCTTCCATATGGTGGGCCAACCTTGTGGCCAAGAGAGCGAGAAATGGTAAAGGAAAGATTAGAACTTGGGCCAAGATGAAAGACAAACTTAAGGCCAAGTTCCTTCCCTCCCATTACATCCAAGACAACTACTTCAAGTTGCATCACCTCAAGCAAGGCTCCAAGAGCGTTGAGGAATACACCCGGGAGTTCGAGCAACTCCTTCTCAAGTGCGATTTGAGAGAAGATGATGCACAAACCATGGTAAGATACCTAAGTGGTCTTGATGATTCCATTGCCCATGTCATTGAACTACATCCCTACTCCTCCCTAGATGACTTGAGTTCTCTTGCCTACAAGGTAGAGCAACAAAAGAAATCTAAGGGAAAAGGCACCCTTTCCAAAACCCCTTCCCGTCCTTACTCCACTCAAAAACCTCCCTACTTTTCCCCTAAACCACAAAACTCTCCACAAATCAAAAGTACCCCTCCCACCACCCCTAACCCTTCCACAAAAGAACCCCCAAAACCAAAAGACAAGATTCGCTGTTTCCGTTGTTAAGGCCTTGGGCATATTGCCTCCGAGTGCCCTAACAAACGGATTGTCTCTCTAGCCAAATACCAAGCCACCTTTGAGGAGCAACATGAAGAGGAAGGAGGAGAAGATTGTGAGTTGGAAAATGTGGAAGAGGTGGAAGAAGGCCCTGATGAAGGAGAGCTACTTGTCATTCGAAGGGCATTGAGTGGATTTGCCACTCAAGAATAATCTGGAACAGAGAGAGGCTATCTTTCATATAAGGTGCACAGTTGGAGGGAAGGTATGCTCCCTCATCATAGATGGAGGTAGTTATGCAAATGTCGCCTCCAAGACTATGGTTGATAAGCTCAAGCTCCAAGCCTCGCCTCATCCAAAACTTTACACCATCCAATGGTTGAATCAAGGCAAAGGTATGTAAATCACTCACCGATGCCTCGTCCCTTTTTCTATTGGAAAGCATTACAAGGACGAGATTTGGTGTGATATAGTTCCCATGGATGCTTGCCACATTCTATTGGGAAGACCTTGGTTGTTCGATAGATGTGTCACCCACGATGGCCGAATGAACACTTACTCCTTTCAAAAGGACCACAGGAAAATCACCCTCACTCCTCTCAAATCCACTCCCTCTACTAAGACCGAAGACAACCCTCACTTGGATATCTTTCTCACCACCCTTCTCAAATCCCAACATCATGAGTTTGAGTCTTTCAAAGACTTGATTCTCCTACAAGATAAGCTAAAGCCCCCATCTCCCTCACACCCTCTACTCATCCCTCTCCTACAAACCTTCCACTATGTGTTCCCATAAGAAATTCCCCATGGCCTTCCCCCACCGAGATCCATACAACACAAGATTGACCTTATCCCAGAATCCGTTCTTCCCAATAAGCCGACTTATCGAATGACTCCAAAAGAAACCCAAGAAATCCAAAGGCAAGTAGATGATCTCTTGTCTAAGGGATTGATTCGAGAAAGGCTAAGCCCATGTGCCGTGCCCGCCCTCCTTGTACCCAAAAAGGATGGTAGCATGCGAATGTGTGTGGATAGCTGGGCCATCAATAAAATCACTATCAAGTACCGGTATCCTATTCCCCGGTTGGAAGACCTTCTTGATGAGCTTCATGGTGCCACCATCTTTTCTAAGATTGATCTTAGAAGTGGCTACTATCAAATCCGGATTTTCGAAGGAGATGAATGGAAAACCGCCTTTAAGACTAAAGGAGGTTTGTATGAATGGCTTGTCATGCCATTTGGGCTAACCAATGCCCCTAGCACTTTTATGAGGCTTATGAACCAAGTTCTAAAGCCCTTGATTGGTATTTGTGTGGTCGTCTATTTTGACGATATCTTGATCTATAGCAAGACTGAAGAAGAGCATGCCTATTATCTTCAACAAGTTTTGGAGATCTTGTCTCAAGAGCAATTATATAGGAATTTGGAGAAGTGCAATTTCTTCACTTCCCAAGTGATATTTTTGGGCTACATTGTGTCCGCCCAAGGAATTTAAGTTGATGAGAGCAAGATCAAGGTTATTCAAGAGTGGCCTACTCCCACTTCCATCACTCAAGTGAGGAGTTTCCATGGCCTAGCATCCTTTTATCGAAGGTTTGTTCGTAACTTTAGCACTATTGTGGCTCCTATGACCGAAGTGCTAAAGGGGAAAGATTTTACTTGGAATGAGCAAGCACAACGTGCATTTGAAGAAATCAAGAAGAGACTCACTTGTGCACCCGTCCTAGCCTTGCCCGACTTTTCAAAGATACTCGAAGTAGAGTGTGACGCATCCGGGGTAGGGATTGGAGCTGTCCTTTCCCAAGAGAAGAAGCCAATAGCCTTCTTTAGTGAAAAATTAAATGAAGCTAAAAGGAAATACTCCACTTACGACAAAGAATTCTATGCCATCATCCGGGCTTTGGAGTATTGGCATCACTACCTAGTAGGAGGGGAGTTTATCCTCTATTTCGACCACGAGGCACTCAAATACATACAAGGTCAACACAAGCTCAACCCGAGGCATGCCAAGTGGGTGGAATATCTTCAATCATTTCATTTCATCATCCAACACAAGGCGGGAAAACTTAATAAAGGAGCCGATGCACTCTCCCGTAGGTACTTAATTCTTTCTACCTTAAGGACCAAAGTTCTTGGCTTTGAAGTTGTGAAAGAGTTGTACCCAAGTGATGAGGACTTTAAAGACATCTTTGAGAAGTGTTCTAAACACCCTCACGGGGTGTTCCATATGGAGGATGGTTTCTCGTTCAAGGGTTCACTCTTGTGCATTCCCAAGTGTGGATTTCGAGAACTCCTTATCCAAGAGCTTCATGGAGGAGCCTTAACCGGCCACTTTGGAATGGAAAAGACATGTGCTATGCTGAAGGAGCACTATTATTGGCCACATATGTCTAAGAATGTGGAACACTTTGTAAAAAGATGCTCCATTTGTAAAATGGCCAAGAGTCATATTCTTCCACAAGGCTTGTACTCCCCTCTTCCTATTCCTCAAGCTCCATGGGAGGATATAAGCCTTGACTTCATCACGGGTTTGCCAAGAACCCAAAGGAATAAAGACTCTATCATGGTGGTGGTAGACCGCTTCTCAAAAATGGCACATTTTGTTCCTTGCCATACCACCAATGATGCCTCGCATATAGCCAATTTATACTTCAAGGAGATTGTTAGGCTACATGGAGTACCCAAGAGCATGGTGTCCGACCGAGACAGTAAGTTTCTTAGCCATTTTTGGCTAACACTGTGGCGTAAGATGGGCACCCAACTCAAATTCAGCACTTCACGTCACCCACAAACTGACGGTCAAACGGAAGTCACCAATAGGACTTTGGGCACCTTGCTTAGAGTCCTTGTGAAGAAGAACATCAAGAGCTGGGATGATATGTTACCTCATGCTGAGTTTGCCTTCAATAGAGCTCCAAGTAAAGCAACTCATCTCTCTCCCTTCCAAGTCGTGTATGGCCACAATCCAAAGAGCCCTCTTGATCTTATCCCTATTCCAACTCCCACCAAGTTTAGTTGGGAAGTCGAGAAAAGGGCCAAAGAAATCCAAGACCTACATGTCCAAGTTCGTGATAACATTGCCAAAGCTAATGAGAGGGCCATGCACCATGCTAACAAGCACAAAAAGAGGTCCATTTTCAACCTGGAGATTTGGTGTGGATCCATTTGAGGAAGGAACGATTTCCTTCCAAGCGAAAATCTAAGTTGATGTCTAGGTCGGATGGGCCATTCGAAATCATTGAGAAGGTCGGCCCTAATGCATATAAAGTAGACCTTCCTGGAGATTATGGAGTCTCAGCAACATTTAACGTCCCCGATCTTAGTCCCTACTTTGAAAATGAAACTCTTCCGAGTTTGAGGACAAACTCTCACCTAACCGGGGAGAATGATGGAGACCATCATGACCGCTCTCGTACCTCCCGTTCTCAGCTCAAGGAAGACCCCAACAAGCTCAAAGAGGCTAAAGAGTTTGCTATCCTATGCAGAAAGGCCGTGACTATGCCGGAGGAATTCATACATAGCTCCCTCACGCCATGCCCCGTTTTTGTCACTTGTTTACAACAATATGTAATGGACCAACATGCTGAAGGTCCTTACATTATTAAAGCCTAGAAAATAATATTTCTTTCAAGACCAACCACGTTCAATTTGGATATCATTTGGTTGGTTAAATCTAGCTCACAAGTATATGGTATCCCGGCGCAGGGCAGTTTGGGTAGTCTATACTCTTTGGGCCATAACTTTCGATTGGCTGGTCCAAACTTAGCAAACTTACATTCCCTGGAAAATAGACTTCCTGAGCTTTCCACCAAGCCTAAGAACATCGAATTTGGCCCAGTATTCTGAGAGATATGGCTCCTGGAAGTTGAGGTTGCTGCAAGTGTGAATGCAATTATTACAATCCATGTGAACTTGGTATTTTACTCTTTATGTCAACTGCTACCCCCTCCAAGTCCATGTGACTCTCTTCCTAGCAAGCTTTGAATGTGTGAGATAAAGGATTCATGCATCCATTTGAGCTTCTACACCCTTTTTCACATCAAACATCCAAGAGACACACCTTTTCACTCCTTGATACATCCACATGAAGGGCTAGCTACAATGTACTTAGGTTTCTTTGTTTTCTGCACTTCTTTTTGTTTTCTTTGTACCTTTTCATAATGTAAGGCCTTTAGTATAAATAGGCCATAGCTTGAGGTTGTTAGCATTCACTTCTAACTTGAAATACAAGCAATACAAAGCAAGCATTTGAGTGTTCTCTCAATTGTGTTCTAAAGCCTAGTTCTATATCTTGAGTGTGGTAACCTCAAGTGATGTTCTAGGTCCCTTCTCTCATCTAGGAGGTGATTAACTTCTGTATCCTAGATTGAGTTAAAGGATTGCCCAAGTTATTTGGCTTGAGTGGCTCCAATTGGATTATCTCTAGTCAAATACATGAACTATCCTTTTCTCATTTTTAATTTGTTCTTACCCCTTAAAAACCAAAAACACATCTTGTCTTGGTCAATTGTGCTTACCTATACATCAAAAATGCACTAGTGAGTGGGTGCGAGAAGAATGACCTCTCAGGGTGTAGAAGAGGTAGAGGACGGCCAAAGAAAAATTGGCATGAGGTGATTAGAAATGATTTAAAGTTAGTAGATCTAACAGAGAACATGGCGCAGGATAGAAGTATGTGGAGATCTAGGATTAAGGTTGAAGATCATAGGTAGCATGCTTCTAGACCTTCCTCTAGCTTGTGTTTACGTAGTGTTTGTTGTTTCATGTACTAGCTATTATTCTTTTTCAGGTGTGATACCTTCATGTAGGCTAGTAGAATGAACTTAGTACGAGTATTGTTATTGTACCTCTGATTGCTTAAGTCGTACTCTCTTTACAACTATGGTGCCCATTGTTATCAGCCGGATTAGTTGATGGTGCCGCTTGCTACTCAGGGTAAACAAAACACTAATCCCTCAGCTGTCGATCATGTTAATATATGTGGCTAAATGAGTTTTATTTATTTAGGCCCTATGTGGCTAAATGAGTTTTACCCAAAATTTTTTCAATTTCTAAAGCACCTTTCTAAAATCTTTTTATGTGGGTCTATTAGAAATGGTCTCTCTACAAGCTGTAATGTGCATAGGGGTAAGGCTGCCTACATTTGAACTTCTGCAGACCCCGGGTAAGCGGGATCTACATTGGGAATTGTTGTTGTACTTATTCTTTAATTGAAGGATGAATTTTGTATAGATTATGTCTCTGTAAATTATAAGAATGATCCAATCTCCTTTGACATCTTTATTTTCATTATCTACAATAAATTCTTCTCCTCGAAGATCGCCAAGACTAATTGGGCTACTTTTCATCATATGACTACTTTCTTTATAATCATTTTCTTCATATTCATCTTCCACTACTATCTCAACAATTCTCTTGTTGTTTTTCAGGGCAAAAGTCTAGTGCTGCTTCTTCGCTAAGCTCAAAATAGTCTAAACTACCCAATGTTTCAATAACTTTATTGTTCTTCCTATTTTTATATTTGTTTTCATAATGCCCCACTTCTCCACATGTCCAACCTTTACAGTGATATTTCCCTACAAGACAATAAGCAACTTTTCTAAAAACTCTTTGCCTTTTGATGCTTGGTTTGTTATAATACTTTCTTTTAAATTTCTCCCTCCTTTGCTTGTTAAACCTTTTTTTCTTATGAAATTTTCTTTTTCGTCACTTCTTAGGTTAATTTTTTCATTGATGAGGATTATCCCAATAGGCTAGAAATTGTTTCTTCATTTTCTTTTATTTTCGGAGATCAATGCATTGATCATTGACCCATTTTCTAAGATAAGAGATTCTTATACCAAGGCTATCGATGACATCTGCTTTTTTCAGGCTAAGTGCTATATTTTTCATTGATCATAGAATTGTTCGGATATGATAATTTGTCATAAAACATGCCAAGATTAGTTTTATTATGTCTAACTTTGTAATAGTATTGACTAAATTCAGCAATATAATTTTCTAGGTATTTTATATCCCATAAGTCTATGTTATTAATCTTTCTTTATCATTTTCTAGCTTTTTCTTCCGAATCAAGTTTAACTCTGATAAATTTAGCTTTGATTTCCTTACATAATATTTTAGACATAACAATTGATGTTTCCACCAATCTTAACACATTTTTACCTTTCTCACCTAATGAGTCATACTAGCCAGCTATAGTACCAGAAAAAACTATGTTTAATATTATTTAGAAAATTTCCAGCAGTCCATGTGGTATTCAAGTTCAAGACTCTATTCATACCCACTTTTTCCAATGCTCAAATATTTCTTCTCTATTACTAGCTCCATCAATGTTTAAGAGGTAATCCATTTGGCTATTTGGATAAGGCTAACTTCTCCAAGGATGTGGTTTCCCTTGGGATGAATCCAAAGGAAATGTTGGTTGTGTGTTCTATTGGAACGTACCTAGGTTCCATAAAATGAGTATTTGTTCTAGATGATCCATCAAACTCTTAAGGTTTCAGTATAACATTATTAACTAAATTGGATTTGATATTAGCGATGTTGAGTTCTCTAATTTCATTTTTTTCACTTTCAACCTCCAATTTTTTTTTATCAAGTTTTCTCTTAATCTCTTCTAGAGGAACAACATCTATATCTTCTAGTTTAATCAAGTTTATCGGGTGGTATATTTCTTCTTCTAACTAGACATTATTTGTTTTTCATTATCATCATATAATGCTTCTTGTTTATCTACTGTTGCGCCAATGATTTTGTTTAACTCTTTTGAATTTTGTTCTTCATTAAATATATTTTGTAACTCTTCTGGATTGTACTGTTTATATTACATCATTTTCTTTTTTCTCATCTTTTTCGATATTTTTTCAGTTGATTTTTCTCCTAATTGTTTTTCAATTTTTATATATTGCAAATAAAATGGATTTTTGTTTCTTAAGCTTTAAAAATAATATTTATGCTAAAATGGAATACTAATACCTAAATTAGATTTTTCAGTATACCTAACTTCGTTGATTTAAGAAAGATAGATTACAGACAATTGCTTCTTTACCTCCTTAACTTTGGCCTTAATTTTTGACATTCAGCTCTTAATTCTAAAATTATATCAGTGATATGATTTAATTATTCTACTACTAAAGTGGATCCCTCTAGAGTGAACACAATATGTGAATAATTTGGCGTGGGACAAGTAGATGATGATTCAAGCATCAAATGCAATTAATTACCTTAATTAATTATTAATAAGCTTAGTTATCTTAATTATTTCTAATCATGTGGCTCTGATAGCAAACAAAAGAGGGCTTCAAGTATTACTTATGCGCAGAATATCACATGCATAAAATTAAAACTTTCAAAACTAAGTTTTCAGGATTGGAGTAAGATATGCAAATATGACAAAGTTGGGGTGACTGATGAAAATAACAATAGTAAACTATCCCCTTAAAACAGTTTTCATAGAATATGGGACCCCTTTAATATATTCTAATAATATGGTTCCTTTATTATGATTTCCAGATAGTGCAAGATACCTTGCAGTAATTTTCTGCATTACCATTGTCGTAAGTCGTACATGGCTATATAATAACTATACGACTTTAACTGAAACAGCATCACATTTACAAGGCTCATTAAGCTGAAAGCATTCAAGACTACAATTAAATTTAGCATAAATACAATGCAACTAGAGTAAATGTCTGCTTATCCCACATTGGGCATGCTTATTCAAATATAACCTAGCATGTCCTTTAAACTTCATGAAGTCTGCATGCTATGCCAAACTCCACTGTGAGCACCTAACAATGTCAACACCGAAAGACATGAAGTCTTTCTTTAACTTCTTACTTCCTTCAGGCTTGTTAAGGAGAGAATTTTTCACTGATTCTATGCCTAAAACAAAACACACAAAAAATATTTCCAAAAAAATGAGCTAAAGCCACGTACGTTCATTGCTTGTATTCTTCAAAAATTCACATGTTTTGCAAAATTATATAATTTAATACAATATTTATGCAATGAATCAGCTCGAACAATATTTTGTCGCATAATTAAGTGGCTTCATCAGTTATCAAGCATTAGAGCTCACACCCTTCAGTTCACCCATGCAGCCACAACTTAGGCTTCCCAATCACCTGGGAGGTGTACGCTATCTAAAACATTGCCTCAAACGACATTAGGGTTTCCACTTCAAGATAGTAATTGGCAAGACAGTTTTACTCATATTCTCTTCCTCTCTCATTTTCGAACTAAAATGAATTGAAATATGGACCAAATTGATTGATGCAATTCATTTTCATTCAAAAATAGGAGAGACATAATATGAGTAAAACTGTCTTATCGGTTATTATTTGAAAGTGAAACCCTAACATATGGGGCAATATTTGAGATAGATTTATACCTCTCAAACCAATCTGAGCCCTGATGCTTGATAACTAATGAAGCCTACTTAATTATGTGATAAAACGTTGTTCAACTAATTCTTTACGTGAGTATTGCATGAAATTAAAAATTTTAAGAAACATGTGAATGTTTGAAGAGTACATGCAAAAAACGTACTAGTCTTCGGCTTATTTTTTTGAAATCTTTTTGTGTTTTCTGTTTTACGTAAGAAATCATTGAACAGTCCTCTCTCTAATAAGCCCGAAGGAAGTAATAAGTAGAAGAAAGGCTTTGTGTCTTTTGTTGTTGACACCATTAGATGCTCTCAATGGGGTAGACTTGATAGAGTTTAAAGGGCATGTTGGGTTATATTTTGAATAAGCATGCCTAACATGGAGTAAGGAGACACTTAATCTACTTATATTCTATTTATGTTAAAGTTAAATTGTAGTTCGTAGTTGACTTGAGTGCTTTCGGCTTAATGGGTCTTCTAAATGTGAAAGTGCTTCAGTTAAAGTAGTATAGTTGTTACATAGCCATGTCGAACTTAGGATGACAGTAACGTCTCAAATCATTGAGACTTCCACTACAACCATAATATTAAATAATTCAGATTAAGTTAATTAAGTAATTAGGGATCAAGGGCGTTACATCAATGAGCTTGTTTTAGCCTATACAAAGTCTTAGTTAAACGACAAACATGATTATGATGAGTAGGATCCACATAACCTAGAGGCTGGCTCATATAAATTGTCTCATGTGAGCCACCATTAAACAACAACTAGAAGTACCAAATGTCCAGTGGTTACTTGACAACGCGACTAAACATTTTAAAGAAGACCACAGCCTCTTCCTAATTAAATCCCTTAGCAAACAACAAGCCTTATACTGTTTCACAGTGTCATCAGCACGATGCTTAATTCAAAACACCCTTTATAGTCCATCATATTAGCATTTGAGGGATGTTGAACAATTTCCCGAAGTCTTATTAACCATAAGTGCAAATATTCGATGTTTATAGCATCTTTCTATTGTGACAATTTCATGGTTTGGATATAAGAGGTAGGTTCCTTTTTCAAGCATAGGAATTAGATGTAATTGTGTTTGGTGGCTATAAAGGCTTTAGGTTTGAGGGATCTGGTTTGAGCTCAAAGTCGCCATGTGATGTGAAAAACTTTTAGAGGGCATAAAAAAGGTATGCTTTTGTGTGCCTCATGTATAGAAAAGAGTAAAGATGCAAACGGGGGTGTACAAGTAAAATTAGGTGACGTGACTGAGTATTGGAATTAGAAGAATAAGGGATTCAAACCGTTTGCTGTGGAATGTTCTGATTCTTTTATACGTGAAGACAAGGATGCAGAAGATGTATTAAGGTTGTTCTAAGTGCTAGGAGCAAGAGAAGCATCATGTTAAAGTAGAGATAAGGACACATTATAGGAAGAATATGTCGTAGAGCTTTTGACCATGGAGGGATAAGGAAAGAAACTCATCAAAAACAGCATGTTGTACAATGAAGACTCGGTTTAAAGGTAGATGAATGCACAAATAACCTTTGTGTTTAGAGCTATAACCCACAAAGGCAAATGGTTGAGACCGAAATCAAGTATACTGTTATTAGAGGGGCGCAAGAAAAGGTAACATAAACACCCAAATGTTCTTCAAAAGGAGTAATCTGGATCATGGTGATACAAAGGATGGTGAGGAGGCTTATAATCAACTATGGATGTGATTAGCCTATTCGTGAGATATACAGTGGTGCTAAAAGTAGATTCCCAAAATACTAAGGGAAGAGAAGCATAAGCCAATAAGGTCAGCCCCTTTTCAACGATATCACAATGCTTCCGCTCGGCGGATCCATTCCGTTCCCAAGTATATGGGCAGGGAAAATTCAATGAACAATGCTAAGATGATCAAAAGAGTAGATATGTTACAATTTTCACCCACGAAATCAGTTAGAGGTTGTTTAATCTAGCAACTAAATTAGGTCTCCACCATGGTTGGGATTTTCAACTCTTAAAATAAATTCAAACAAATTTGAAGTGGTCATATGTAATGAACAATATAGCAATTGCCATATTAAAAGGAGTTGGAGTAGGATCCTATACATTACAGTGAACAAGTTTAAAGGGAGAAGATGACCTAACAAGTGAACTAGACAAATGGAAACGATGACTTCTTTCCATTTGAGATGGACCACAAATTAAAAATTTATTGAAACTCAACGGAAGTGAAAACTAGAAGATAGGATGTCAAAATACCTTGTCACTAAGTTGACCAACTTGATTGTGCCACCCTTGTGGAGATGTAAGCCGACCAATGAAAGCTAAATTTGGTAAAAAGGATAGTGAGGTACAACTATTCAGTTTGTAGAGACCATTTTCAGTGATGCCTATCAGGATAGTGGTTCCCTACACGGCTGCATATTTTTAACGAGGCAATTAGTATGATAAAATTCTAGATAAACATCACTGTCTCTGTTAAGTTGGGAAACAGTAAGTAGATTCTTGGAAATTTAAGGGACACCGAGAACATTCTTGAGTAGAAAAGAAGAGAAAGAAAGGGGTAGGAATAATAGAATTGTCGGCATAAGACAAAACTTATAGTGAATTTTGCAAGCGTATGGTTTATTGTCGTAATACTTGATGATGTCGATCCACAGCGATGGGATATAAAATTGTGTCATGGAAAGCCTAAATTAAAACTCAATTTAACAGTAAGACAAACTTTGTTGAATTAGACACCAAGATTGATCAAGGACTCCAACTAAAAAACAGAACCATAAAGAAAGAACTTGAAGACCAACTCAAACCAAAATAGTAAACACAATCTAAACATCTTCGACCAAAACCAAGCTGAGCTTAGTATACACCATCATCATTCAATCAACCAAAATTCAAAAATTTGGCAAACAATAAACATAAACAACTAGATGAAGAATTGAAACCTAGTAAATGGAGCGGAAGAAAGAAACCTTAAGCCAAGTTCATTCATCCCACACAAAGAACAAAGACTGAGAGCTGTGCATGAAATTGAATTGGCAAGATCAAATTATCCCAAAATTGCAACTTCACAAAGCGTAGAACTAAATAGCAACCAAGAATCAAGCGAAGAAGGCCATTAATCAAGGGAACTCAGAACAAAGCTTTTGTGATTTAGCAACAGTAGTGAACGACCCATACATATATGAATCCTCCATACAGCAAAGTAAGTAGAATGAAACAGGGGAAGAGTTTGAGTGTAAAATTTGAACCAATTATACCAAGTCACATAGCAAATTGTGCAAATTTCGAGCCAAATATCGAAACTTAAATGTGACAACCCAAAACAAATTACACTGAATTGAAAATCGAAATTACCAAATCTGAAATTGGAAAAAAAACAAAACAAAATGAAGAATAAAAACGAAGAACCCTATTCTATACTACTACTTCTTAAATTAATCACCTTGCTCCCACTATTCTCCAAAAACGCAGCCTCAAGTCTTGATTGTTGCAATTAATCATGAATTAAAGCCAATCCATGCTTATAACTGCTGAGTGCCAATTGAAGTGCTTGAATGAGACCTTCATTGCCCAATTGATGAGAGCAGAAATGATGATGAAATGGTTAGCTTGATGAAAGAGCTGATAATGAAATAGAATGGAAGGAGGGGAGAGAGAAAAAAAATAAAGAAGGGGTGAGAGGATACCGTGGCTGGGCAGAGAGGAAAGAAAGAGGAACGAAGAACCAGGGGGGAAGATTCATGCATAGGTTTTCTGGGGAGCAGGGGTGTACATTATTCGGTCCATGCCCAAATCCAATCGAATATCGAACCACACCAGTCTGAAACAGGCGCATTCGGCCCGGTTCTTAGTCCAAAAAATTCCCTTATTTAGTCCTCGGTCCGGTCCGTCCGGACCAAGAAATGACCATTTAAAAAAAAAATTAAATCGGCTTTTGCTTTGCTTCTTTGGTTTTATCGCATGCTCAATCGCGTTGCTTTCTATCACTCCAAACTCATATCTCTATAACCTCTCTATAAGCTTCGATATTTTGCAATTTTCGGTATGAGATTTTAGGTTTCGACTTTCAAAGAGTTTCAGATTTCTTGGGGGGTCAAATTCTATTGCCAAGTGTCAACTCATACTCTATAGAAAATTAGCAAATAAAATCTACAATAGCATAATTTTGATCAAAATTAATTGAGACCAATAAGCTTTGTTCCAACCGCATTTGAAAATCAATACAGCCTACTTCGATCGGTCCCGGTCCTGTCCAAATTTTTGTGGTCTGATACCATTCTGGTCTGGTTCTTATTTGATTCGGTCCTCGATCTGTCATTTTTTCCTTAATCGGTCTTCGGTCTAACCTGGTTTGATTCGGTCTGAGTTTGGACCGGTGAACACTCCTAAGGGATTGAAAGATGAAAGAGATGGAGAGGGAGGGATGCTGATTTAATATCACGTGAGTTGTACGTGAGCAGGGGAGGGAGGGTTGCTTTTATTTCATGGGTTTTGGGTTGATTGGGGAAGAAAAAAGAAAGAAAAAAGAGGAGTAAAATCAAGTGAAGGAAGCATGAAGAGAAGGAAGGAGAAATGAGTTAGGGGTCATGTGGGGTGTGCGTGCAACATGAAGGATGATGAACTGCTCAACCGGGCCAAATCTGCTGGATCTATGGGAAGGAAGGAGTAGTGCTTGGGTCGGGACAGTTGGGCCGAAGGAAAGAAAAAATGAACGGAGGAGGGCTACGCATGTAGGCTGGCGCATTAGAGGTAAAGAGGAGGGAGGACGTAGAAATAGGCTCAGGTGTTTAGGCCACTGGGTCTTCTTCGTGTTTTCTTTGTTTCCAATTTCAGATCTGACACTTTTCTTTTCTGTTGGCAAACAATTTTTTCATTCTTTTCAAATTTTCATAATTCTTACCAAATAAATAAAAATATGAAAATCCTAATTCATCACTTATTTTGAGCAAATATTAGATAATAAAGGGCATAAAATGTATCATTTCGGATCGAACGATATACGAAGGCACAGAAAATTGGTTATTTGAACTTTGTGATCACCATTATATTCCGCATGAATAGATAGATTGTTGAGATCATATGTGAGATCGGTCGAATCTTTGATATCAATATAGCACCCTCGATTACTAATTGTGGAAGACGAAGCCAAAGAGAGCGAAGGTTGTTGTGGCAGCAGGGGTATTCTTCGGACCATAATTTCCATAGTGTCTATTATAGTAGTTGTGTACAATGCGGCCGAATTTGTGGCAAATTTGACATTCCTGTTTAGGTCGATCACTGAAAGCACCACATTGTTGTCCATGAGCGGAAGAACGATCGTCAGAATAGTCCACAATTTTCAGTATGGCCTTGTACACGAGACCATTATGAAGTTAGTAATTGCCGTGATGGTTGCCCTATTCGAACAACTATGTTAACATATGGTAAAACATTACATGCTCGATCAAGCCTTTCTTCTTCATTTACTAGCATACCAAGAAAGTGCATCAACTGTGATTGGACCGCAACGGGTTCTTACATAAGGGATGAAGGGACCATATTCTTCATTTGTACTCAAGCCATAGGGAATGTATTGAATTAATTCATAGCCATTCACAAGGTCAATGTCGCACCAAGATTGTCGGCAAGAGTGCAATTTTTCAAAGTACTCAATGATTGATTCATAACCTTTTGCGGAGTTTTAAAGCTCCCACTTTATTTACATAAGTTCTAGATTGTTATTGAAAATAAACTTCAAGGTAAGTTGTGCCTCTCCGGCAGAGGTCGGGCAATGTTATTGAGTACTGGATCAGTGATTAAAGATTTTATGCAAAGCAAAATCAATCTATCCTTTTTGTGCTAAAGAGCATATGGGAGATTGGATTGGGGCTGTTCACCTGAATGAACGGCATGGAAATAAGATAGAGCTTTAATGCTGCTATTAACATAACCTTATATACCATAGGCTTTAAGAGTCAACAATACATTTGAATCCAAAGGTAATAAGTGTTTCAATTAGGTTTAATTGATGGCGCTGGAAGTGAAGATGGTATGTTCTGGTTAACCTGGCAAATGAGTCATTTGGTTCGGGTACGGGTCGAATCAAATTTGGGTTGGGTCATGTTCGACTTAAGTGACACTTTGGGTCGCTTCGATTTGGGTCAGGTATGGTTCAGTTCGAGTGGATTTCGGATCGACAATTTTTGGTCAAATACGCTCGTCATGCCAAAACAAGCAACTTTGTAGAAAATTTCGGGTCGGGTCGGGTATGGTTCGGTTTGGGTCAATTCGGATTTCCAGTCCACTTTCGGGTGAGTATATTTCAGATGTCAGGTTGGGTATGGGTCGAGGTCGTTCGGTTCGGGTCTCGGGTCAGTTTTACCAGGTCTAGTTTTGGGTGGCAAAAATTGTTTATGTTATGGGCTTCAGGAAAGAGATTGGTATTTTGTGTGCTAACCATGGCGAAGGATTAACAGGACTGTTGGTCTAAATATGATTTTTATCCATTAGAAAAGAAGAAAGTTTTCTGTGGGCGTGAAAGGCAAACAACCGGACTGCATATACTTGTATACATGCACAGTGTTACAAGCATGATTATTACTATAGATAAGCGCAAGATATGATAGGTTGATAAGCATAACAAGGAATCAAAAAAGCTAATAGATAAAATAAATCTAAAAACCACTTGTCAACTATCACTAGGAGTCTGTGATTGGCAGGACTCTAGATCAGTTATCACACTCCCTTTCCTCAGTCTACCATCCTCTCCTATGTCTCCTAACCCTTCTTTTAGAAGACCGACTAGGCTTCATCAACTTCCTGTATTTCTCTAAAATCATGTATGTTCCACTTGTACTTCTACATATACCACACCTTATTGGTGTAATCTTGTTAGGTTTTTTTTTTTTTTTTGGGGGGGCCCCTTTTCACTTAGGCGCACATATCTTGTTAACACATCTATTTTGGGCCTATTAACTATGAACAAGCTGGGCAAGATCCAATCCAATGCTTTCAAGCTAATCATAAAAGGGAAGGAATTTATCTCCCTCCAAAGAAAAATAATATTAGCTTTAAGTGGGTTTACATGTCAATTTAGTAAGATAAAGAGAAAAGAATGAAGAAGAAGGCTGGTGTTCTTCTCATTCAGCTACACGGCTACAACAAGGGTGAATTAAATGCATGACATCAACATAGGATCCTAACCCTAATGGCAACTTGGGTAGCAAGCTAAGAATATAATACAAGATATGATTACAAAATATATAAAAAATACATCACAAAATCTATAGCTAATTCTTTCCACATCACTCCCTCTCAAGTTGGAGTATGGAGGTTGACAATACCCAACTTGGATCGCAGATATTGAAAATTGTTGTGCACCAAGTTCCTTGGTAAATATATCTAACAGCTAATGTTTGGACGGAAGATATCCTATGATCAATTCACCAGATAAAGTACATTCGCAAACTAAGTGGCAATCTATTTCTATATGTTTTGTCTTTTCATGCAAGATTGGGTTCTGAGCAATCTGTAATGCTGCCTGATTATCGCAAAATAATGTCATAGGAAGCTTAACAAACACTCGTAGTGATGCCAGGAATGAACGAATCCAAATGAGCTCATTGGTTGTTGCTGCCATGGCTCGAAACTCAGTGTCTGCCGAGGACCTGGAAACAGTAGTCTATTTCTTGGTCTTCCAGGAAATAAGAGACCTACCGGAAGTGATAAAATACCCTATCAAAAAGTGTCTAGTAATGGAACAGGCTCCCCAGTTTGAATCACAATCTGCTAAGACTTGCATATTTGAATTACACTTCACGAGCAACCCTTATATAGATTGCATTTCAAATAGTGCAGAACTGTCGAGCTGATGTCAGATGTTCTTCCTTGGGATTCTGCATATATTGGGATAAAATATGCACAAAATAACTTAGTTTAGGATGAGTAATAGTCAAGTATATTAAACACCTCACTAGCCTTTTGTACTGAGTAGCATCATCCAAGTGCTTGCCCGTAGCAAGGGCTAACTTGTGATTGATCCCCATAGGAAAATTTGCATGCTTAGCACCTAACAATCCACACTCATCAATAATTTCCAAAGCATACTTACATTGAGATAAAAATAGCTCCTATGGACTACGAGCCACCTCAATGCCCAGGAAATATTTAAGAGGCCTGGGGTCTTTAATATGGAAACTGTTATGTAAGTATGCTTTGAAAGTTGAACATGCCTTATTATAATTTCCTATGCAGATCATCAACATAGATCAATAATGCCATGAATATCCCTTTCTTATGGTAAGAAAACAAAAAATAGTCTGCATATGATTGAATAAAGCCATATTCAAGAAGTCTAGAAGAGAGTTTAGCAAACCATTGCCTGGAGCTTGTTTTAACCCGTATAAAGCCATATTCAAGAAGTCTAGAAGTGTGCATACTTTGTTGGATTGCAAAAACGTGAATCCAGGAGGTAAGGTCATGCAAACTTCTTCTTCTAGATCACCATCCAAGAATGCGTTATGAAATCCATTTGATGAAGCTCACATGCCCTACCAGCAGCAACAACTAGAAAACTCTGACACTGGTCATTTTGGTGACAGGTACAAAAGTTTATGTAAAATCGAATCCTTCCACTCGCTTGTCGCCTCTAGTCACTAAGCAAGCCTTATATCTCTCTATGCTTCCGTCAGCATTGTACTTCACCTTATAAACCCATTTACAATTAATGGGTTTACGTCCTGGAGGCAAATCTACTATAGTCTAAGTATTGTTTAGCTCCAAAGCGTCAATCTCCTTGGTCATCACTTCTCTCCAATAGGCGTCCCTAATTGCTTCATGATAGAATTTGGCTCCACAGTGGTTGTTATAGCAGATAAGAAATATTTATGCGCTTCTGAAAAATTATTATAGGCAACACAATTAGCAATGGGGAACGATTTACCGAAAGATACCTTTTAAAGTTTGGAAGGGTGAGTTGAGGGGTCTTTAACCTAGGTTTTGTAGCAAATATAATCCTACAAGTAACTCGGGGCTCGTTGGGTCCGTTTATTAGGAGGCTGTGATCGTGGGCGACACTTTTTCTTCACATTGGACTGGTCTAGCACACCTGCTACTGTCTGATTGGTCCAGGATCTATTATATAATGGGACTCTTGCTAGCGGATGGGCCAGTACTAGAGTTGTCCATGTTGTGCGACCCATCCACTACAAGAAGTGGCCTAAATGGTCTTGCACTAGCAGTATCACTGCTGCATGGCCCATTTGTTACTGGCCCAGTCTCGTCACCACTTGAATCATGGTCTTTGTTGCATGGCTTACCTGAATTCGGGCTTGCCAACATCTCGATGGCCTCCGCATCAGATAATGGGGCTGGATTATGATGCTTAATTTGTGAAACCTCATTATTCAGCCCAATTCCATGATCAAACCATACATTTTTAGACAAATCAAATAACCATGCTTCATCGTTGTGATCCAATTTAATGGCAGAAAATGGGAAAATATTATGACAAAAAACTACATCCTGATTCACAAATATGTTTCCGCTCTCCAAATCATAGACTCAACATCCTTTCTTACCATGAGGGTAACCAATGACACACATCTCCTACTATGCTCCCCAAACTTATCCTTAGGTTTTTGATTATTATGCACACAACATAGGCACCCAAACACCCTTAAATGCTCATATGAATTTTTTACATTGAATAATATCTCATAGGGCGTTTTTCCATCTAATACTGAGGAAGGCATTCTATTTATCAAATATGCTGCAGTTAGGATGCACTCCCCCCAAAAATCAAGTGGTAAGTGAACTTGAAATCTAGGTACCCTTACAACATTAAGAACATGGTGATTTTTTTTTCTTTCAACCCTACCCTTCTGTTGGGATGTGTCTACACAGCTCATAAAACTTTTTCATAGGCTCAGAAGTAAACTTGCTCCTTCACTTCTAATGATTTTTAGTCTAGCCCCAAATTGAGTTGTGACCATCACACAAAAATTTCTAACCAATTGTGAAGCCTCACTTTTGTCATGCATAAGACATGTCTACACATCCCTACTTGCATCATCAAGTATGGTGAGAAAATAACTAGCACCGTAAAAAGACTTAACAGGATATCCGCCCCAGATATTACAACGAATTAGATCAAAATACCTTGAGGCTTTATTTTCACTTATAGGAAATGGAATACGAGTTTGTTTTGCACGTAGGCATACATCACAAAATTCATCTTTGTGTTTACTACTGAATCTAACTAAATAACGCTAGGTACTTTAAAAAGAGCCTTATTTGAAGAATGCCCCATCCTGCAATGCCATACTTCTTGAGAAATCACCTTGTTGATTTGAATCTTTTCCTTCGAATCATCCTTGTAGACCCCTCTTCTAAGCTCAACCACTTCAATCAGGTTCTTTGTAGTAAGGTCTTATACCACACAAATCTTCTTATTAAATGTTATGGTACAACAAATTTTATCCAACAACTGAGCCACTAAAATTAGATTGCAATCCAAGCTAGGAACATATAGCACATCATGCAAAATCAACTTCAAATTTAATTCTACCGTGCCCATCTTAACTACATATGTCACGGATCCGTTAGCAAGACTAATAGGAATAGGCTAAATTTTCACTGTGTCATTCAATATTCAATCTCTCATGTCATATGATGTGAGGCACCCTTGTCAAATAGCCAAGCTTTCTTACCTGACAACTTGTCAAGACCCGGGTTTGGAGTGTCAATAAGACTCAATAGCCGTTGTACCTATTCAGGAGTGAACTCGTCGAAGGATGTGTGTCCCTGATTACTCTCGGCTGGTGCTGCAGCACCCGATTGCTCCCCTTGAACCTAGGCAGCATAGGACACTTCTCGGCTACTTGATACAGCGCCATGCCCACGGCCAGGATTCATGAGCCTGCCGCCTCTGCCTGCTCTCCCTCGTCCGCGGGTGTTTCTTCCTCATTGAGTATTCCAACTGGGTGGATAGCTAACTATTTCATAGCATGTTATCTCCACATGCCATGTCCTCCCACAGTGAGTGCACACAGGTCACTCTCCTTGAGTTTGAGCCGGAAGTCGCATCGCAGCAAATGCAACTGTCGTATCTTGCTTGGAGTCTCGGTTAGTCGTCATCCTCTTATGATTCTCCTCCTGTTAGTCCAGTGTAGTCAATGGGTCCAAAGCCAAGAATTGACTTCAGATGGTAGAAAAGGAGTCATCGTTGAGGCCCATCAAAAATTGGCGCACCTTGTCGTCCTCCAGCATGTTGGCAATCTTCTCGGCTGCTCCACATGAACAAGTCGGTATCTTGGTGTAGTTATCCAATTCATTCTAGAAACTCATAAGTTGGTTGAAAAAGTCGATTATCTCTTGTCCATCTTGCTTACACGAAGCAATTTGGCTTTCAGTTTATGAATTCTAGGGACATTCGAAGCATAATACCTCTTCTAAATGTTTTTCCACATCTTGAATGTCGAGTCAGCATACGCTACACTAGCATGTAGCTTTGGATCGATCACGTTCATGATCCAGGACGTGGTCATGGAATTAACCATATACCCCGCGTTGACTTCTCCTGTTTGTTTTCCATCCTTATTCTTGGGCGTCGCCGACTTGCCATCAATGAAAGCTAATTTATATTTAGCTTTAAGTGCAATTCATTTCTCTTGCTTCCATAAGTCGTAATTTTCCTTATTAAATTTGACTGTAGATATTATAGCTCCGAGCGAATCCAAATGATGAAGAAAATATGGAGACTGACTATCAATGATAAAAGGTTTCATCTTTGGTTCATTGTATTTGGGCTCCTCATCTTTTACCATGGCTTTCCGCTTTCAAGATTTTAGGTGTATTAGTGTTGTGAGTTGAATGGCTTTGATACCATGTCAATTTTGCAAGAGAAAGAGAAGAGAATGAGAAAGAAGGTTGGTCTTCTTCGCATTGAGTTACACGACTACAGCATAGGTGAATTAAATACATGACATCAACGTAGGATCCTAACCCTAATGGTAACTTGCGTCACAAGCTAAGAATATAATACAAGATATGGTTACAAAATATATCAAAAATATACCACAAAATCTATGTCTAATTTCTTTCCATATCATTACAAGGTTAGGTTGAATTCTGATGGCACTTTAGAAAGGCATAAGGTTCGTGTGGTATTGCAACACTAAAAAATATAGCATAATTACGAAGAAACTTTCTCTTCAGTTATTAAGATGGCCACTATTTGGACTATGATTGCTTTAGTAGCTCGTAAGCATTAGAAAATTTATCAACATGTTGTCAATAGTGCTTTCCTCCATCGTAAAGTAAATGAGGAAGTGTATATGAAGATGCCCGAGGATGTTCCCATTCCTTGCAATACTGTTTGTTGGTTGAGAAAATCCCTCTATAGCCTTAAACAAGCTTCTCGACAATGGCTTGCTTAGCTTAGCGCTGCTTGTTATTGTGTGTACAAGTGAAATAATTGCCACGAGTTTTGATTCCTTAGCAATTTAGTTTCTTAAAAGCAATTGGACCTTGCTTTTGGTATCAAGGACGTGGAGAGCTTGTATTATTTCCTAGGCTTTGAGGTCTCCTATCGCTCGTCTGGTATTTTCCTCAACCAAAATGAGTTCGCAATTGGCTTTCACAAAAACCTGTGCTTCATCACAAACTTATTGTTACTCCACTGCTTGTTCATCTCAAACTTAAATGTAATAGCAATGATCCTCTGCCTGACCCTAGTTGTTATGAATAGTCCATGGCAACTCAACTATATTGTCAATACTAGGCCTAATTTGGCTTTTGTAGTTCAAAGAGGGTAGGTGTAAAGCTGGCTATTTTAATTGACTTCCGCAGGCGACTTGTATCCTATACTGTTGCGTTGTTGTGGATCTATGTCGTGTACTTACCCAATTCAAGTTGCATAGGGACAATATCAAAACAAACATATATGTGTGCATGGTGGAGCTAAATGAATGTGTATTTTGACGGTTTTATTAATGAAATAGGTGGTCATTTTCATTCTTTTGCTGGCCTCTTGATATCTACAAGCTCTCATTTTGGTGGGCTGATATTATTTGGTCTTCTACTCTTCTTTGAATTTGTACTCTTTTCACAACTAATCTTATAATGACGCCACTCTTAAATGTACTTTTAGGGGAATGTTGTCAAGTCCGTCATCATTTTAGCTTGGAGTAAATTTGCACCGTCGAAGGTGGAGTTCATGGTGTGCCTTTCTTTTTAGATATGTTAATTATATTGAGATATTGAGTTAGATACATTGTATCTTTTTTTTTTTTGGGGGGGGGGGCACTTGACTTATATTTTGAAACTTATCGATTGTCAAAAAAAATTAAATTAGTTTGTCATACTCTAACAACTTTAGGTGGAGCCCTAAAATTAACACTTGAAATTTTATAGGAAACATAACGCGTTCTTTAGAAAATGAGTACGTACTATCTTTTGTTTAATAATCCTCTCATACTTTTTGTTTTTTTTTTCAATTGTTATATGTTATTCTTGGACCTCGATAGTCGGTGCTCCGAGGCTAACAACTTTTTTCTATAAATTTTAAAAATTTATATTTAATATTTATGTTTAAAAGATAGGATCCACGCTCTTTGTTATTCATTTCCATGACCTTTCCTTCTCTCTTCTCCATGCTCTCTCTCTTTCGTAACTATGAATTCCTCCATTTTTCTTGCCCAACCTAGATTTCAAGTGAAGATTTTCCTGAACGATTTGACATCCGCTATCATTGTAATAGTGACAATGTCATGGCTAATTTGCATAAATTTTGTAAGTATACCATGATTTGATCCAAAGCAATCTTTCAAATTTTGCATCTAGGCATCAAGAAGATTGATTGAAGCAATTGAATTATGATTTTCAAATGTGGTAGAAGGTCCAGTTCTCTACTATCTCTTTTTATGTGTTATTGATGATTTGTTGTGGATTTTGTCTCTTAAGTAAATATTATAATCGTGATTCTCTCTTAATCTCTCCCTTTGTTTGTTATTGATTCTTGGTGCGAGTTTTGTGTGTGTGTGGTTGTGATCTTGATTAGAGGTATTTCTAAAAATTGGATGAACGATCAAATGAGAATTTTCCTTGATGAAGATACACATCAGTAGTTTCCATTAGTGAATTAGAAAATCTCGTTCATGCATTTAGGCTTTACTCATGAATTTTCATATTTGAAGCGGTTTAAAATTCAAAATCTAATTCTTCAAATTCACATGCATGGTAAATAACATTTGTCTTTTTGATGAATTTCTACATTTAGTGATGAATATATGTTATTTTTGATGAAATTATAAATTTTTATGATGAATATTTTTTTCATTTCTGATGTATTTGCACTAAGTTACGTTGATTACATATCTTTTGATCAATATATTAATTTTATGATGAATATGCTAATTAATCCCGATGAATAATTACTTAGCATTGATGAGTCTTGTCCAGATAACTAAGCAACAAAAGTCAATATAGTTCCTATCATATTGACTAATGCATGTGCAGAGAAGAATGGTGAATATTTGTAGAAAAATTATAAATATCTGTAAAGAAATATTTCTGAAAATTCATCACACTGTTATAAAATTCATTACTATTTTTGTATTATTTGACAGTATTGTTGTAAAATTCATAAGTTTATTACAACAATTCTTATGTAAAAACAGTTGATGTAGTCAATTCATTATATGTATACTATATATATGAACATGAATAAATAAATACTTAATTCAGTAGCGACTGCCTTGAAGTATTCATCCCACTTTTTTTATCGAAGAAGGGGGGTCACGCTATATTAGAATTGATATAATTGTACATGTTAGTGGATGCCCTGTCGAGAACTGAATCAGGGACATCGCGATCCCAGACCCTTCTACTAAAGCTATAGGGTTGCAAATGAGCAAGATCATGCGCAACCCTATTACCCTGCCTCTTAACAAACGACCAAGAACAAAATTGAAAGAAGCAACAAGAGCAATAATGTCTTTAGCTAGAAAACCAACAAACGTATCTTGAACTTTCGAGGACTTGAGCAAATTGATGAAGGTTAAGCAGTTGCCTTCCACAACGAGGTTGAGGGGTCCAGCTTCTTTAGCACACCGAAGGCCTAGCATGCAGGCATGGGCTTCTTCAATAATGGGTCCTCCAAACCCCTGCCCTTTTTCAATGCCAGCTAAGACCACGTTGCCCAAATGGTTGCTGATGATAAAGCCACGACCCTAGCAAGAGTCACCGAGGCATCCACCATTGAAGTTTAATTTGAAGAGCCCAGGTCTAGGGGGCGACCATGATTAGGGGTGAAGAGATTTAGGTAGCATGTCCCTTTCTTGAGCTGCATAGAAGGTAAGTACAAAGGAGACAACTTGCTTGCTAAGTGTGCCTGGGACCTGTCAGGAGGCCTAAAGAGAAAGCAGTTTCACGCATTCCAAACCTCCCAAAGGAGAGCCACAAACAGACCCAATTGATCATCATCTAGAACCGATTTGGCATGCATAAAACAGTCCTGTATGGACCGGAACCTGGTCATCCATAGTTTATTGTCGAGGTCATTACCCTTGAGGATGAGCATGGCCAAAGGGGATTCCAACAAACCGTGAGTGTCTGTCTACTCGGAGTGGCCGCAAATGGAGCAATTCATGTTAAAGGAGGAGACTCGTTTAGCTAAATCATACCCTGTAGGTAAAATTCCTTTGCAAAGGCACCACCTGAAGATTTAATATGTGAAGGCACACGAAAGCTCCAAACATCTTGCCAAACCTCATGTGAAGGGCTAGAAGAGCCCCTAGAATTTGCATACTTACTCATGTTAATCATGTGGTATGCTAACCAGACCGAGAAGGAGCCATCAGATGTATAGTGGCGAAGAATTTTTCTGCGACTAGATACATTGGCTTTCTATAGTACTTGCAGAATTTGTCGGATTTACGCCCTTTCGACTTCGATACGGAGTTTCTCCTGTTTATACTCTCATTTTCAAAGGATCTTCCTCTTATTAACAAACCTTCTGCTCTATCATCAGAATGCACTTCAAGATCAAACTTTTCTTTGGAAAGTAAGTTAGACTTAATACCCTCAAAAGATAAAGTGTCGTTGTTGCTATACAACAAAATTTCCTTGAAGTGTTTATAGGAGGGGGCAAAGAGATAGCCAGTAATATAGTCTCATCCTCATCGTCAATCTTTACATCCATACTTTCCAGATCAATTAGAATTGAGTTACAATCATCAAGATGTTGTTGTATAGGAGTACTTTCTACTGTGGAACAGGTGTATAGACGTTCCTTGAGATGAATCTTATTTGCAAGGCTTTTCGTCATGTATAAGGACTCTAGTTGAAGCCAGAGTTTCACCGTGGTAGTTGCATCGAGAACTTTACAAAGGACATGGGTTCCTAGGCACAACTGAATCATTGAGAGGGCCTTCTCATCAAGATCCTCCCACTGGTTGTCTGATATGGTTTCAGGTTTCTTTGTCTTTCCGCCAATAGCTTTTTTTCAACCCATTTTGGGTGAGAATGGCGATCATCTAGACCTTCTAGATGTTAAAGCTCATCTTGCTATTGAACTTAGGGATATCGAACTTCGTGACTGTTGCCATTCTAAACCGAACTCTGATACCACTTGTTACGGTCAGTTAAAAAAATTGAATGAATACAACAAATAAATCATAAAGATAATATAAACAAGTAATAACAAATCAACACCAGAATTTACATGGAAAACCCAATGTAGGAAAACCACAGATGATGACGAGTCACAAATCCACTGTAGGGAAGAGAAGTACAGGATCGATCCTAAAACGATATGTCCTAAAATGAAGATCGATTAAATATTACAAAATTCTCTGTAACGCTCTCTCACAAATCTAAAAAAGTAGAACTGAATACTCAAATGGTATTTCTGTTGGTGCCTTGAGAAGGTGGGAGGCGTGCCTTTTATAAAGGGGTAGGACGAGCGAGGAATCCGTTAGAAACTCTAACCGCCACAGCTAAATAGCTGCCGTCCACCATGGGCCGTGGAGTGCAAATTGGGTCAAAACCCAACAGACTGATTAACCTACCATTGTTATAGGATTTTGATGAGACGGGCATAACTATAAACTATGATATGCACATACAGGATGATTAAGGTTCTGAAAATTTTGGGCCTGTAATTTGTTGTAGGTGTGAATTGGGTGGTTTCCTACGTTATGCAAATGCATGTGACTCCAATTGCTTCTGTCCTTAAGAATAATTTTCGAACTTGGAACTGGCTATCTTGATGAAACTGCCAGATGGCTCTATCATTAGTGGTCTTCACATACGAGATGTGAGTATCTGCTATGGGATTCATGTAAAGAGTGTGGTACATGTGCCTGATTTAAAGGACTCGTTGCTGTTTATTAGCTATTTGTTAGAGACAACCAATTTGAGTATACTGTTCCAGCATCGCAAATGCATCTTCACCTATAAATATACTAGAGATGTTGTTGCTATTGGACATCAAGATGAGAGGGGTCGTTTTGTCCTTCGTATGCCACATTTTCGTGGAAAGAGAAGACGGTGATGGTGAAGTTTGCTTTCGATTTCATCTAGCCACATTCTGGGATTAGGGGTGAAGATTGTAGTGTTTGACTATTGCTCAAGGGAAAGGCAACTTTTGCTACTTAGGTATTGTTGGTGGGACTTTGTTTACAACATTGTAAAACGTAAACTCTATTCGCTGGTGACTGGTGCTGGTGACATGCTGATATGATGATGCAAAAGTCTATATTTGGATGGGTAAATCTGGAAAGAAGTTTTATTTTATGTTTTTTAATTTTCTTTTTGTTGGAAAATAAAGACGTACCTTAGTGCAGAAGCATAGGATCTCATTGCTCGAGAATCGCCCATGCGTTGTTGAATCAGGTTGACGGTGGCTACTAGAGTCACCGTATAGCATCACACCGCAAACCCAATCCCTAGTGATGGTAAGATTAACGTAGAAGAGAAGATAGAGAGAGGCAGAGAGAATAATGCTTTTCTCAAGCTTATTAAACCTATAACTAGCTCTTTTTAAATCATTACCAACATTTGTAACTGATTTGTACTTATTACAAACGTTTAATACATAATTAATTACCCACTTAATGTGGGTATCAAAGTGACAATTACACTCAGTCAACAGCTCTCCCTTGGTCACATAAATCATAAATCTCATATACCTCTACCAATGAATATCCTTACATTTCATACTGGGAATGAAGTGTGCGACCAAAAACAAACCAGTAGTGTTATATCAAGTCACCATCTAATTGACACAACACTTTCATAAAATATGATGCTCCAAATCATTCTCAACATCACCAGTGGCATACATAGTCCCTCTATGCCATATGATATATCATATGATTATATACTCAATATAATCGCCCGAGCTGATACAGTGATGATGGATAGATTTTTCTTTAAACACTCATGAAATTTCATCTTAGCTTAAATGCTTTCCTAACGTGTTCTCGCTGAACGGTATACATCATGGTCCTTAAGAAACACATTAAGGTAGTATCATCAAACTTTGACTTAATATCATAGCTTTAAATCAAAGGGTCATCGTCTATAGGCTCACACAATGACAAGGGATAGGGAAGTCAATCATCACTCTATGTATGGATCATCTTATAAGCACACATAGTATGAAATGTGTGTCATGGCATAACTCTCACTCAACTGGGTACGTCACTCTTTATGCTCTACGAATCGTTAGTCTAGATTTTCACCAGAAAAATCTCACCTGAGCCACTAGATCAACATTTTAAATGTTAATCTTGACACTCAAGATTCGACTTTTGAGGCTTCAATATGAAAGCTTATTTCGTACTCTGCTCCTTCGAGCCTCATCTTAGACTCACTAAGGCGACCATATTTATTTTACTTACACACTTCCTGTGTGAGTAATCAATATTGAACACCTAGTGCCAATATGATTCAGTCTCATCCTACCCGCTACTTAAGCGTCAGGGCGATTGCTTGTGGGACTAGACTAATGAGAAGTTCGTGACATTTCAATATGCCTAACATGCAACAACAAATCATGAGCATTTTGCTCATTTGTAAGGAAACATGCCCATCACATGACACATCTAAGCACTAAACCTTATGAATTCCTAGACTTAACAAATGAGCTTTGAATGCGTCACTAGGAAAAAGTTTAGTCAAGGGAACATAATCACCTTGTTAGTCTATATATACCTCATGGCAATATTTTTTGTCTTTATGGTAGCAAGACATACAATCTGCCTCTATAGCTGATATTGTTATGCAGTTTTACTTCTTACTGTCTTATGACATGGCTCTTCTACCAAAAGTAAAAGCATGTCCTGAGGTTGGCCTAGACTTATCCGGATCACTGTCCTAGTTGACCTTTAAGTATCCTCTCGAATTAAGGTCTCCCATTGATAGCATAAGACTAAGTCAGCAGTACCACAAAGGTAGCACTTGACTCTCTTGATGGCTTGCCACTTAGCAAAACTAGGGTTACTTTGATAATGACGTACCAAATCAACCACAAAGTAAATGTCAAGCCGTGTATATAACATGGCTTACATTAAGCTTCCTACAGTACTAGCAAAGTTCATTTTCTCTATTTCATCATCTATTTTAGACCATTGATCAAAACTCAAGGTTAGACCCATCTCAACTGGAGTATCTAGCGATTCGGAATTATAAATCTAAAATCGTTCTAAGACCTTTTTATGCATGCATCTTGGGACAATTTTGAATTGTTTCCACCTCTAGGACATACCTAGCTTCACCTATGCCCTTCATCTCGAAGAGATGGGATAGCAACTTTTAAGTAGCTTTGATCAACTCTAAGTTGTTCCCAGCCAATAGTATCTCATTAACGTACATGATAAGAAATGTAATCCCCTATGTTGAGCTTTTGACATACACATGATGGTCTTCTAAACCCATCGATAAGCCAAACTAAGTTATGACTCAATGGAATCCAAAATACCAAAATTTGGAAGACTGCTTCAGACCATATATGGACCTTTTTATGACGACACACCTTGGTCTCTTGTCCCTTTGATAAAAAACCAATGGGTTAGTCTATATAAATCTTTTCCTCGAGATTACCATTGAGGAAAGCAGTCTTTACGTCTATTTCGAACAACTCAAAGTTCAAATGGGCAACCAAGGTTAGGAGTAGTCGGGCTTGAACTTATCAATTAAACCATTTGTCCGACGTTTTATCTTGAAAACTCATTTGTCTTCGATAGACTTGCCTCGGGATGGAGGATCAACAAGTTCTTAAACTTTTTTCTTACCACTGAGTCCATCTCATCCCTCATGGCATCCATCTACTATTTGTGATTCGGTGAATCAATCACTTCTTCATAAGAGGTAGGTTCCTCATCTTCAAGGAAGTGCATATGAATACATCCTCTTCAACTTAGAAATGTCGTCGAGAAATTCTTCCATACCCACTCCTTTGGATCCTAGGCATTATTAGTCTGCCTAGATGATAAATCCCTTCCTCTTTCTCTAAGAGGTACGGGACCAGGAATTCCTCCTCCTTTCTCTTAGAGGTATGGGATCTTGAGCATGAGGAGAAAATTACTCCTACTATCCATTTGAGGTGGGATCCTGAATGCGTGGACTAACTGCATGTTCAAGAATGATAGATTGATGATAAACCTTATTCTCAGGCCGACTCTCCTCAACATTTGGAGATTGAGAACGAATCTCATTCTCCTAAATAGACAAAACTTTACCATTCCTATCGAATAAAGAAGGTGTACCATCCTTGGTGACTTAGTGAGAATTTAAATCCTCCTCCCACCGAGAGATGGTTGAAGGTCTTTTTGTAACTCATACAAATTGAGGTCCTTTTTAAATTTCACCAAAAGTTTGGGAACTTATCCTTTAAAAAATCGACACTACAGGAATTCATTTCACGAAGAAGATATTTACAACCTCGATTAGTTTGAAAAGTTCTAATATTTCATTCCAATTGAATGCCACTTCCGCTATAAAGTATATGAACACATCAAGTACCTAATAGTAGTGAGGTAATAGGTACACATACCTACATCACGAATGTATCGCTCCATGATATGCTTTCATATTCATGGACCCATAGATGTCTAGAGTGAATGAACATTAAGAGATTCAATAAGCTCGAAGCCTTAATAAAAGACTTCATAGTTTCTTTGCTAGCTAAGCTTGACTCACACATGGTCACCTTAACCCTAATGAGTTGGTCTTAAAAGACTAGATTTTGCTAGTTTGATAACTCTATCTTGACCCTCATGGTCAAATCGAGCATGCCTAAAACAAAATTGAAAATGAGGCAAAGATGGAAGATGTCTTGTTTTGTCCAAAGCAGTGAAGACACATTTCAATGTGACATGCCAAATAAATTTCCATTGTGTATGATATTTAAGACATCCAGATGAAAACTAAAGAGAAAACTAATCTCATAAACAAAAGACACAAGGGAACATCGCACCGCAGGTGCATAGAGCGAATTGTGAAGAAGAGACGTAGTCCTTGCACCGAGTTTTAGATGATATGCCCTAAATTCAAGGACATCTTCTTTGTCGTCGTTTACCTAAAACAACAATTTGTGAACTCATCGAGTAGCAATAACTTCACGAAATCATCATGATCCTGAACTATGTATTTGGTTGCTCCCGTGTCTACAATCCATTAAGGATCATAATCGGCAACTAATACTTGAGAGCACACATATCATCCAGGACCAACTGTGAAAGAAGGTACCTTAATCGGCTCAGGACAATTCCAAGCGTAGGATCCCTTATTTTCACAATTATAGCACTTCACACGCACCATATACGTCTCTTTCTTTCCCTTAGCCCTTTTACCTTTTATAACACCAATCTTAGGTACGAAACTTTATGAGAAGATGAATCTAGATGAATCTGACGCTAGCTAATCCCACATGTACTCAGCAGTAGGATAATTTTCAATTTCCTCAATAGATCGTCATTGATGCAATACAACGAAGTATAGCATGTTGATCAATCCGTTCTCGAACCATTTTTGGTATACAGTTATGTTTTCTCAATTTTGCTTACTAGCAGTGCCATATTTGCCATTCTAGGAGACCTAGAACGTGATGAATGGTCTTAACACTTCATGCTCTTTCAGAAGAAACTGAATCTTCTGACACTTTGTGTTAGAGTCAACGCTATTAAGGTTTTTATTGGTAAACAAATTACCAAAAATATGTTCATTGCCATATCTAGAAAGATATATATTTAAAAAGATACACATTAGGCATATTTTCAAATAATTAAATTATCAAAAACTCAATCATTCATGTTGGATGATCGAAAATTTCGCTAAGCTTATAATCATTGCATACAAACATGAATTAGAAGTTTTTATAATTTAATTATCACATATTTCCATAAAACCAAATTTATGGAAAACGTTATGGTTAAACTAATTAAAATTTTAGAAATATCACAAAGATATTCAACCTTATCATGCAAACCAAATTTACATGAAGTTATCTCATTACATAAAAAGAAATTTATATAACTACTAATATGTCATTTAAAACTCTATCAATGACATATCAAGTATAAAATTTAGATTACTGTATAAAACATATTTACATAATAAAATGAATCTATATTGGGAAACATATTTGAATAATAACATGTTACAAAAGAAATTCATTAAAGCCCAATGAACATTATATAAAACATATTTATATAATTATAGATATCATGAAACTTATTCAAATGTTACTCGCAAATTATAAAACACATTCATAATTTTATAAATTTAGATTTTATGAAATGAATTCATAAAATACTGCTAAATTAAATAATCAATAAGAAACTTGAAACAAATTCATATTTATTAATTTGGGCAGGGAAAACAAAAATGCTAAAACTAACTAGCAAATTTACTACAACTCATGTAGTTCGTATATATATGAAACACATTTATATAACGCTACTAATTGGTGATTGACATGAAAGATATTCATGTCATCAAATGCAACATAATTTGTAACATGAAATATATCCAAATATTAATCACAATTAATTATATAGCACAGATCCATATAATATCAAAATTTGAAATTCATGAAATAAATTCATTAAATAATCAAATGCCCTATATATCCAAATAACGGTATGAAACTTATTCATATAAAGCTTCATAAATCATTTTTATTAACAAAAGTGATGACCAAACAATTAGCCAATTCACAACTGCTGATGCATTTGCATAAAATTATTAAATCATGAAACATATTCATGTAAATGAATATTATATATAACATATTTATAGAATATAAATTATAAAATATAACATTCATTTATAGACCAGAGGGATCTTATATCACATAGATATTTATTCAATTTGAGTAAAAACAAATTTACTTCATACATACTAATTTTATATATGAAATAAATTCATATAAGTTCAATCCAACTGATTATTTACAAGCACTCGGCATAAAAATTTTAAGTTGATGCATATATAAAACGAATTTATACATGACATTAAACATTAATGTTTTTCTAATGAATTCCTGCATTCCAAATTGAAACTAATTCGAAATTTTAATTTAACGAATGAACTAATTGCATGAACCATATCAACTTATCTAGAATCATAAATCAACTAAAATATTCCATGACTAATAGTATCAATATTTATCTTAAAGACAAAAATAAAATCATGAAAAGCCTTTGAATTAAAAAAAGGGCTCTTCAAGCATGAGACCCCCTTCCCCTTTCCTCTTAAGGGTTTGGCATTTCGGTCTTTTCTCTCTCTACCTCTAGACCCCTCAGAGTTTCTTACTCTAAAAATAGCCCCTCTCTATATTATCCCATCCGCTACTGGCCTCCATGGCCGCCACGAGAG
>JAKOGI010000364.1:524983-579983 GCA_029747015.1 Carnegiea gigantea | reverse complement strand
CATGAAATCTGAAGTATCATACGCTGGAAGACTGCTTAAGACCATAAATAGATCTTTTAAGATGACAAACTTTTGATGCAAAACCAAATGGGCATTTGAAATAATTCTAAATCCAAAGGGCAACCAGCGCCATTTGAAATAATTCTAAATCCAAATGGGCAACCAGGGCCAGAAGTAGGCGAATAGAGGCAATTGTCATCACAGAAGAAAAAGTCTCTTTGTAGTCTATCCCCTCAATTTGGATAAACCCCTTCACCACTAAACGGTCCTTAAACTTATCGATTGATCCATCAGGTCGATGTTTTATCTTGAAAACCCACTTGTTGCCAATCGATTTTTTTAATCGCCATAGCGTCCATTTCATCCCTCATGGCATTAATATACTCTTTGTGGTTTGGTGAATCAATAGTCTCTTGAAAAGAGGTAAACTCTTCTATTTCCGAAGGAGTGCATAGGAATATCTTCTATTGGAGTTGAAAATATCGTCGATGAATTCTTCCACGCTCCCTTCTCTAAAGTCTAGGACTTTTGTTGGTTTGACCCACTGAGGTATTCTTCCCCCTATCTCTAGGAGATACAGAATCCTCTACGGGTAGAAAATCACTCCCACTATCCCTAGGAGAAGTGGGATCCTGAACAAGTAGTCTAGCCTCTTGTTCAGGAATTGGAGACTGAGGATGAACCTCATTCTCAGGTTGATTCTCTTTGGTTACCAAAATCTCATCATCTTTTCCATACAATGGAATAGTACTATCTTGGTGGCACAGTGAGTGTTTAAATTTTCCCCATTACTAAGAGATAGCGGATCATCTTACTGAAACTCATACAACGCTCCTTTTTTATTGCACTAGTGCTTGGGAACTCATCATCAAGAAACTCAACATTGTGTGAATCTATTTCTATTATACTAACATGAGGGATTTCTCCAAACATAACACATTCCTTAGAATGTTCCAGATACCTTATGAACACCATTTTGGTGGCCCTCATACTAAGTTTTCCATGTTTGTGAGTTGGATTGTGTACATAACTAGCTGAACCTAATAGGCCTAAATGTTCCAAGTAGGGCTTTCCACCATGCCATAACTTATATGAAGTGGTGGATACGTTCTTACTTGGCACATAATTAAAAATGTAAGCTGCCGTGAGCAACGTATCCCCCCAAAAACTAATTGGAAGGTTGGCATGTGCCATCACAGACATGACTATGCCAAGCAATGTTCGATTTCTGTGGTCGGGCACACCATTTTTGTTAGGGGGCGCCAGGAATCATAAGTTGTTTTCACATATCCTTTTCCTTACAAAACTCTTTGAACATATGTGAGATGTATTTAAGACCACGATAAGTTTGAAGAGTCTGAACTCTTCATTATAACTGGGTCTCTTCCTCAACTACAAAGCGTTTGAACACATCAAGTGCCTCGTAGCGATGTGACAATAGGTACACATACACATATCATGAATAATCATCTATGAAAATGAGGAAATAGGAAGCCCCATGATGTGCTTTCACATTCTGGATCTACAAATATCATAGTGAACAAGCTCTAAAGGTCTTGATGCCCTTGAAGCCTTACTAAAAGGCTTCGTGGTTGCCTTGCTAGCGAGACATGACTCATATTTAGGTAACTTAACCTTAGTGAGTCGATCTAAAAGACCTTCTTTAGCTAATCTACTCATTTTATTTTGACCAATATGGTCAAGTCTAGCATGCCACTTAATTGATTCAAAATCAAAATCAAAATTAAAATGTGAGACAAAGACAGGAGAAGAATAATTATAACAATCATCCAAATCAAGTACAAGAAAATCATTTCTTAAAGTAGCATGGCCAAACACATTGCCATTATACACAATGTCCAAACCATCAGTACAAGAATTAAAAGAAAAACCAAATTTCATCTTTAAAGACAAAAGAAAAACTCGCATGCTAGATGTGTAGAGAGCATTGAAGAGAAGCTATGTATTTCCTCCTCGTAATCTTAGATGGTAAGTTCCAACTCCTAGAATATATTCCTCACTGTTGTTTCCTAGCACGACAGATTGTGAAGCCACAGAATAGTGGTGAAAGTCCACAAAGCCAGCTTGATGCCGAACTATATGTTTGCTTGCTCCTATATCTACAATGCAATTAGGATAAGAATTAGCAGCTAATGCATGAGAACAAACATACAATTTAAGAGAATAAGTGGAGAAAGGTACCTTTGAAGGCTCTGGACAATCCTGAGCATACTGGCTCTTCCACTACAAAAATGGAGCCGAACACCGACGGAAAAAGCGACGTACAATGTGGCCGATAGAGTTATTAAGCCCTGTCCGATGGAAAATTAAATTTCCAACAGGATTTCCGACGGAAATCCTTCCCATTGGAAATTCCGACAGAATTCCGTTAGAACTTCCGTTGGAATTTCGACTTTTCATCGGATTCCGATGTAATTTTCGTCGGAAAATTGGCCCGTTTCCCCAAAAAAACTAGATCTGGTTTTTAAAGGCGAAGTCTTCGATTCGACCCTCATTTCACAACCGAGGAGAGAACAGAGGAGAGAGAAAGAGGGCGCCGAGGAGAGAGAAAGAGGGGAAGGAGGAGAGAGAAAGTGCAAACTTCATTTTTCCTGATGGTCAGAGAACGTGAAGGAGGTTGCCGTTAATTATTATTCACCGGTAAGTGAATTATTTTTAGTTAAATTGTTGTTTAAAAGTGAAAATTTTGAGTTAATTAGTGTTTTTTTGGTGGTTAATTTGTTATGGGTGGGTTGAAGAGGAGAAGCCGCCCGTCGCCACTCTTTTTGCCATTGTTTTCGGATATCTAGAGGTTAGTGACATTAAGCAACTAGGTTTATTGAAGTTATTGTATGTTGAAATTATATTAGTTTGTTATTTTATTATTGAATTTTATAAAATTTAATTTTGTAGTATATATATGTGTTAGTTTATTTAATTTATTTTGTTTGGTAAATTATGGATGTGGAAAATATGGATGTGAAATATGTTATATTTGTTATTTGATTTATGAAGTGTAATTATTTGAATAAGTGGAATAAAATATATTTAAGTATGTATATTTAAAAAAAATTGTATAATTATTATAAAATGTTGAAATATATTAAGAATATTTGATGTGTTTTGTTTTGGTAAATAATTTAAGTTTGTTAAGTATGTTTAATTTTTTAAGATTTGTTGTACATATTAAGTTTTATATAAATCTATTATATATTGTTGAATTTTGTAAAATTTAATTTTGTAGTGTGTAATTTATATGTTAGTTTATTTAATTTATTTTGTTTGGTAAATTTTGGATGTGGAAAATATGGATGCGAAATATGTTATATTTGTTATTTGATTTATGAAGTGTAATTAGTTGTATAAGTGGAATAAAATATATTAAGTATGTATATTTATAAAAATTGTATAATTATTACAAAATGTTGAAATATATTAAGAATATTTGATGTGTTTTATTTTGGTAAATAATTGAAGTTTGTTAAGTATGTTTAATTTTTTGGGATTTGCTGTATATATTAAGTTTTATATAAATTTGTTATATATTGTTGAATTTTGTGAAATTTAATTTTGTAGTGTGTAATTTATATGTTAGTTTATTTAATTTATTTTGTTTGGTAAATTATAGATGTGAAAAATATAGATGTAATATGTTTACTTGTTATTTGATTTATAAAATGTATTTATTTGGATAAGTGGAATAAAATATACTAGGCATCTATATTTATAAAAGTTATATAATTATTGTAAAACGTTGAAATATGTTAAGAATATTTAATGTGTTTTGCTTTAGTAAATGATTTAAGTTTGTTAATTATGTTTATTTTTTTGGATTTTTTTATATATTAGATTTGTATATTAATTTGTTATGTATTGTTGGGTTGTATGAAATTTAATTTTGTAGTGTATATGTGTGATAGTTTATTTAATTTATTTTGTTTCGTAAATTATGGATGTGGAAAATATGGATGTGAAATATGTTAGACTTGTTATTTGATTTATGAAGTATATTTATTTGGATAAGTGGAATAAAATATATTAAGTAGGTATATTTAAAAAAATTGTATAATTATTATAGAATGTAGAAATATGTCAAGAATATTTAATGTGTTTTGTTTTGATAAATGATTTGAGTTTGTTAAGTATGTTTATTTTTTTGGATTTCTTGTGTATATTAAGTTTGTATATAAATTTGTCATGTGTTGTTGAATTTTGTGTAATTTAATTTTGTAGTGTATATATGTATTACTTTATTTCATTTATTTTGTTTGGTAAATTATGGATGTGGAAAATATGGTTTTAAATATGTTTATTTGTTATTTGATTTAGGAAGTGTATTTATTTGGCTTAGTGGAATAAAATATATTAAGTATATAAATTTATAAAAATTGTATAATTATTATAAATATTGAAATATGTTAAGAATTTTTTTGGTTAATAATATTTTGTTTATTTTTTGGCTTGTTTATTTCGATGAAATATGAAATAAATAATGTAATTTGTGTTTGATAAATAAAATAGTTACGTTAAACTTATTTTCTTGTAGCACATATGTTTAATTACATTGTTGTAATTTAGTTTTTTGAGAAAATTTATTTTCGGAATATGGGAATATAAAATGTGAACTAAATATGAATATGATTTTTTTTTTTTTGGAGTATGCGAATAGAAAGTGATAATTAAACATATTTGTTTTGGTAAATGATGTTAATTTTGGTTCATTTATTATGTATTTTAGATGGGGAAAAAAAAGAAAAAATGTTGAATGATCAAAAAAATATCGTAATTGTTCATGTTCCTGTGACATGCTTAGCACTGTATTTTGCCAATTGAAATAGGTTTCTTTAATATGTTTACCTATAATTATTTTTATGCATCAAAGTTGTGTTAATATTCATAGATAAGTTGATTATTGTCTTCCAAATGTTGAATTGTATGATGTATTACAATAATTCATTAGTTATTGCATGGTTAAATTGATTTCTAAATGATATTTATTAAAATTAATTGTAGTATATATAACAATTAATGCTACCAGATTGTCAACATATGGATGGGCCGTTGTGTCGTCAATGGATGTATAAGAGGAGAAATCCTGATGGACATGGGTTTATAAATGAGTGGTTGACGGGAGTAAATATGTTTGATGAATTTGCACAAAAACAGGAGTAGCATAGAATTAATGAAGCTTATAGATGTCCATGTGTTAAGTGCAAGAATATGCAATATTTTACGCCTGACGTTGTAAAGTCTCATTTGTATAGAAATGGATTTGTGAAGAATTATTGGCATTGGACAAGTCATTGGAAAATGATAATTCAGAAGTAGGGGGTGCAAGTACTTTACAATCTATGAGTTATGATTACGATCACAATGATCATAATCATGTGGAGGATATGCTTCATGCTGCCTTCCAAACTAATGAAATGAACATGAGTAGCTCTCATGACGTAAATCCTGAGACATTTTACTCTATGTTTGAATCTGCTCAAAGACTTTTATATGAAGGGTGTAACATAACTGAACTGGAAACATTTGTAAGGCTAATTAGTATTAAATCAGGCTACAACATGTCTTAACGATGTTTCAATGAAGCTATTGGTCTGATGAAAGATACATGCCCTCCTAAAATGGCACCATGAGTACCACCAAGAACCGGGTGTTCTCCGACATCCGCCGGATGTACTAACATGGAAACATTTTGACCAAAAGTATCCAAATTTTGCAGCAGAGCCTCGGAATGTGAGGTTAGGTCTATGTGCTGATGGTTTCACACCATTCTCACTATCTAAAAGACCGAATACTATATGACTAGTTGTTGTTACACCTTATAACTTACCTCCAGATATGTGTATGACTACTCCATATATGTTTTTAAGTTGTGTTATCCCAGGTCTAACAAATCCGAAAAACAGAATTGATGTGTACTTGTAACCCTTAATTGATGAGATGAAAATACTACGGGATGTTGGGGTGGATACATTTGATGTTTCATGCAGAGAAAGTTCTAGATTGCATGCTGCATTAATGTGGACAATCAATAACTTTCCCACCTAGTAAATGTTGTCCGGTTGGAGTACTCATGGGTTGTTAGTATGTCCGGTTTGCATGTACCAAAATTGTGCATTCCAGCTACAGCATGGACGAAAGCCATCTTGGTTCGATTTCCATAATCGCTTCTTACCTCAGAATCATTGTTTTTGAGGTAATAAAGTTGCTTTTCGTAAAGGGAAGAGCATACACATTGGCCCTCCTCGAAGGATTTCTAGATATGTGTATGACTACTCCATATATGTTTTTAAGTTGTGTTATCCCAGGTCTAACAAATCCGAAAAACAGAATTGATGTGTACTTGTAACCCTTAATTGATGAGATGAAAATGCTACGGGATGTTGGGATGGATACATTTGATGTTTCATGCAGAGAAAGTTCTAGATTGCATGCTGCATTAATGTGGACAATCAATGACTTTCCCACCTACTAAATGCTGTCCGGTTGGAGTACTCATGGGTTGTTAGTATGTCCGGTTTGCATGCACCAAAATTGTGCATTCCAGCTACAGCATGGACGAAAGCCATCTTGGTTCGATTTCCATCATCGCTTCTTACCTTAGAATCATTGTTTTAGAGGTAATAAAGTTGCTTTTCGTAAAGGGAAGAGCATACACATTGGCCCTCCTCGAAGGATTTCGGATGAAGTATTATGTGATGTAGCATCTACATTGCCTAAACTAACGATAGAGGTAGAATTTCAAATTTCAGGATTTCATGAAAATGAACATAACTTGACCAAGCAAAGCATTTTTTAGGAGTTGCCTTATTACAAGCATCAACTTCTAAGACATAACCTTGATGTTATGCATATTGAGAAAAATTTCAGTGAAAATATTTTAAATACAGTGATGGGTGTTCCGGGAAAAACAAAGGATGATATAAAAGCAAGAATAGATATGGCTATTTTGTACAGTAGACAAGAGTTGAACTTAAGTATAAGAGAGTCCACTGATAGATTGTATAAGCTGAAAGCCAAGTTTGCACTTTCGTTAACTCAAAAGAGGGCTGTTTGCCAATGGTTGTGAGAGACTCATGTGCCTGATGGTTATTGTTTTAATGTGGTAAATTGGGTTGATTCATCTAACACAAAGTTTCAAAAGATGAAAAGTCATGATCATCATGTGTTTTTGGAGAATCTTCTTCTAGTAGCCTTTGCTGCTCTTTCGGAAGATGTTTTGGGACCCTTGGTCAAGTTGAGTAAATTCTTCAGAAACCTATGCTCGAGTGAGTTACATGTTAGGATGCTTAAAGATATGAATAAGAATATTGCTGTAATTCTTTGTAAATTGGAGACAGTTTTTCCTTCTGGATTTTGGAATATCATGGAACATTTGCCTATTCATTTAGCAGAAGAAGCTTTGTTGGGTGGTCTTGTTCAATAGCGATAGATGTATCCTTTTGAGAGGTATTTTGGCTGAATGAAGCCTACAGTAAAGAATAAAGCTCATGTAGAGGCATCTATGGTTCAGGTATATTTAGCATTTGAGATTAAACATTTTACCGAGTATTATTTTCAGTCAAGCTTGCATCGCCTAAGAACTAGGCGTAATGAGAGTATGCAACAATCTGAATCACAAATGCCAATTCTTTCGGTGTTCAATCATAAGGTACTCCATTTGGAAATCAAAGAAAAGATATCTTACTGAGCTGGAGTATCGTGTCACTCGCCTTTACATCTTATTGAATTGCGATGAAGTGCAACCATATTTGGAGTAAGTTTATCAGTTGTTGAAAGTTTTATTTGAATACTTCAATTGTTCAGTAGTTAAACAATTTGAATCTTTAAATACAGTTGGTTTAGACATCAATTCCACAGTCATAATCCTAACACGAGTGATGTGGAAGTTGATTTGTTTATCAAGGCAAATTTTGCACAGTGCTTTGAATACAATGTAAGTAAATTTTCATAATTAATCTTCAACTCTTACAAAATGTTTTTTAATTCTAAAAAGAATAATATGTTTTTTTCCTCATAGGCCAACTCTTATCAAGTGTTTGATGATGAGAGGCAAAATTTTTTAGTCAACTTATCTCATGGGCCTATTATGGTGGTGGAATGTTTTTCTAGGTATAAAGTGAATGATTTTCGATTCCATGCCAAGGCTAGGAATGAAGGTAAAGCCACATATAACTGTGGTGTGTATGTTAAAGGAGTAGACGAAGGTGATGAAGTATCAGGAGATTATTATGCCATACTTCATGAAATTATTCGTGTTGAATTCACTGGTGAACCAATTAAGAAATGTGTACTTTTTAATTATGAGTGGTTTGACCCGGATGTTCCTCGGGGGCTACATTATTCGAAATTTACCCCATATCCCGAGGTTAATCATACCCGATGTTACAGAAAGTTTGACTCATTCATATTTGCTGTTACTGCAGCCCAAGTGATATACCTTAAGTACCCTGAGGGAATACTAGGAAAAGCGAATTGGTGGGTAGTGATACTGAACAAAGCTCATGGTGCCCCTAAAGATAAGGATAATTTATAGCTTGCCCATCAACAGTTAGGAATGACAACCATGAATGTGGATAACGTAATAGCCACAACATTAGTTGATGAAACTGCACAAGCTGATGATGTTGATGGACATGATTGGGGTGATGATCATGATGGGGATGGTGAACATGATGATGATGACTATGAAGAGGACGAAGAAGGTGAATGGCAGGATGAAGTTGAAGATACTGATGATGATGATGAAGGAGATATGACATTGCAAAGTGATGATGACGACGATGACGATGTGTCCCGCAATAGTTGATTTAATCTTTTTGGTTGATTTAATCTTTTAGTTGTATGGATCTTTATGCATGTCTATGTACTTTATCTTTAATTGCAAGTAAGGAAAAACAATTGTATGTGTTTGACATATTTAGTCTAATTTGGTTGTTGAAAGTTTCTTTGTTTGCTGTGATTTTTCAATGACAATATTATCAATGTTTGCGTTGCTGTATTTTGTGTCCATTTTGTTCTTATTTGTTAGATGTTTGGGGCAAATAGTGGACGTGGTCGAGGTCGAACTGTTAGGAGTGGTGCGGGTAGAGGAGCACCACAACCAACCCCGCAGAATGATCCAGCTGAAAACTATGAAATAGACACCTTCAGTGGAATGTTTGGAGGTTTCCTTAACCCAACTAAGCTGTTTGGAAATTATTTTGGTAGCATGAATGAGCAACCATATGTGCAACCACCTTTTTTTGGCATGGGTCTGCAAACACCTATCCAACCCAATAATCCATACATCGGTGGCACTTTAGCTACCCCATTAGTTTATTAACAATTTGACATTATTAGCCTACATTACAACAGTAATCAGATTCTTAGTCAGCCTAGAATGCCAAGCCACTCAGTCCACAATAAAGGGGTCCAAAATGAATGGACAGAAGGAGATAAACAAAGTCTTACACCTGATAGTGAAGCTGCAAGCACAAATAATAAGATTTACTTGCAACCTGACGGTGATACGTAAGTTAGTTAGAAATTTTCTCCATCGCTAATCATAATTTTTTCATGCCTACAGTAATTAATTTTAATGATTTTTTTTATGTTTAGTTTTGTTCCATACCAGGGCGTAGTTCAAAAAATTGTTGAAAGCTTTGCAGGTAAGTACCCACATCCTTGGACCACATGGACGGAAGTTCCACAATCCAGCAAAACATATAATTTAATGAGTTGGTTGGGTTTCTGTGCAATTAATTTCAATGTCGTCATTAAATTGTTCGATGTGTTTACTAATATATTTGATCTTTGTTACATAAATGCTACTATTGGCATCCAGACTATGAACTCCACATACGATGTAACTATGAGTCTAGAGGTGCAACTCGACCTAAGGACATCCTTGGATATGCTAGAAAGTACATCAAAAAGCCAAAGTGATTACCTCCTAACATTTGAAATGAGATACTTAAGCATTGGACTGAGGATTACAAGTTTAAGAAGTTGAGTCAACAAAATAAAAAGAATAGATTGAATGATCCAGAAGGTCTTGGACCTTCATTACATACATGTGGCTCAATTGCAATTAGTGAAAGGAAGAGACGCCTAGTAATTAATGAGCTTATTAATAATATTTCTTATATTCAACGTGTATGTGTGTGTGTATATATATATATATATATATATATATATATATATATATATATATATATACATACATACACATACGAACATTTTATTTTTTGTAGGCCAAAGAGTTAGACATGTGAAGAACCGTTTAAGGACACTCACTGCAAGGCCAAAGATAAAGTATTCATTGATAAGAAATCTGCCAAAAAATATGTAAGTTTGACACATTTTATTCAGACATTATTCAATTCATATGTTATAATTGTCACCTGAGTATGTAATAGTTTTATTTTTCAAAACTTTTAGGAGGAACACCACAAGAAATGTGAGGATACACTCAAGCAACAACTCAAGGGGGCTCTTAACAGCCGCCTATGACTCTAGAAGAGTCTTAGCTTCAAGAAAATCTGGACAAAAAAGGCCATGTGTAACATCCCGAGTGTGGCTTAAAAAAAAGGATTGAAGTGACTACTTATATCACCAAAGGTACACCTTTCTTTTAGGGAAGCTCACTCTTAAGAACTCCACAGTTAAGCGTGCTTGCTGGGGAGCAATCTTGGGATGGGTGACCTCTTGGGAAGTTTCCCAGGGAGCATGTGAGCGAGGACGAAGCATGTCGGAAAGGTTTGTGGTGATCTGTGGGGCCAGTCGATGATCCTTGAAGCTGTTATTAGTAACACCCGCGACCGAGAGGGGTCAGGGCATTACAGATGGTATCAGAGCCGACCCGCGACCGTGAGCTGCGCCAGTGGATGGAGAGCCCATGGGCAGTCACCTAGCGGGGCAAAGATATTGGGTGTGGACGGCCGGTCAAGAGGACTCGTAAGTTGGTCGGTTGGTGAGGCACAACGAGGACGTTGCGCACTTCAAGTGAGGGTGATTGTAACACCCCGAGTGTGGCTTAAAAAAAAGGATTGAAGTGACTACTTATATCACCAAAGGTGCACCTTTCTTTTCGGGAAGCTCACTCTTAAGAACTCCACAGTTAAGCGTGCTTGCTGGGGAGCAATCTTGAGATGGGTGACCTCGTGGGAAGTTTCCCGGGAGCATGTGAGCGAGGACGAAGCATGCCGGAAAGGTTTGTGGTGATCTGTGGGGCCAGTCGACGATCCTTGAAGCTGTTATTAGTAAGATCCGCGACCGAGAGAGGTCAGGGCATTACACCATGTGTACGATTTTGGTATTGAGGGGGTCAAGTTGAAGAAATCAGCTACAATTACGGCTGCACGTCACTCATTAGCTGAGTACCTTGATCCAAGAGAGCAAGCACAACTCCTCAGTCAGAGTATTACTAAGCAAGTAGAGGCCATAAGTCAAATTGCCAAAAAATAGGGGAAGACATACCGCATCACAAAAAAAGTTTTGATATTTCTTAGAGGGCAAAGTGCAGGCTCTTTTAGCCAACCGAACTTACTCTGATGACGAGCATGGCTCCCGAACTGACAATAATGATCCCATGAATTTATCTGATTTGGATTAGTTCAATCGATCTGTCTATAGATCAAAAATCACTGTGGATGCCATGAATAATTTTCAATTTAGCACTTTTACTTTTCAGACAGAAAATTTCATATTTAGTAGTTTATGTGTGGTGGTTTTTCTTATATGTGATATAATTTTCAATTTAGCACTTTTATTTTTCTGATTGATGGTTTTTTTGTGGTGGTTTTTTAATTTTTGTGATATGTGATTATTTAGAGATTTTATTTTTGGCGATTGTGATTTTTAGTGGGTTATTTTGTTGGTGGGAATATCGATTTCTGGCGGAATTTCCGGCGGAATTTTTCTTTGGAAATTTCAACACAAATTGATTTTTCCTCTAAAATTCTGTGCCTGCTGCAGAACTATCCGATGGAATTTCCATCGGATATATCCGTCAGAAATTCAGTCGGAATCCGTCAGACACCAATCTCTGACAACCCAATTCCTAACGCCTCTTTTTCGGTCGGAATTTCCGTCGGAGAGGTGATTTTCCGGCCTAGTCTACCCAATTTTCCATTGGAATTTCCGTCGCAGATTGCCTATATTTTTGTGTTTCCACAATTATAGCACTTTACACGCACTATCTTTTTCTCTCCATTGCCTTTAGCCTTTTGCTTCTTGGAAATATCAGCCTTTGGCCTACCCTTTTGAGGGGGGGAACCTTTCTTAACTTGCCTACCTAGATTGTTCTTATTGCCTTTGGGCCTATTTCCCTTAGCAACAAGAGCCACGCTAGGAGCACCAAACATTTTAAGGCAATCTTCCTCCATTTCAAGGTGGCTTTGGATTTCTCTGAAGGTCTTTAAATACTCAGTATGAGGCAAGACTAGCTTCACATTACCCTAATGCTCAAGTTCATTAGGGATAGCCCGCATCACATGTAGGACTTGCTCCCCCTCAGAGATTTCCTTACTAGTAGCCTTGGGATCACGAATCATGGTACTCATGACTCGTAAATGCTTAGCCATTAGTACGACTGGATTCCATTTTGTACTACATCCATTTTAATTGCAAGGTATGAAGCCTTTTTTCAGATGTCTGCCCAAGATGAATTTTGAGTTTGTCCTAGATGTCCTTAGCTATGGGACACGCCTCAAACTCTTCAATCAGGTCATCGTGCATGCAGTATAACATAGTAAAGCATACCTTACGATCTTTCTTGGACCAATCTTGGTAGGCCTGGGCTTGCGATCTTGGTCCTTATTTGATGGTGGAAATTTGGCTACTGTCAAGTGTTCTAGCACGTATCTTTCGTTCAGAAGATACTGAATCTTCTATTTTCACATGTTATAGTTAATGCCATATGACTTCTGGCTAGTGCATAATTCACCAATCAATGCATTGTTTGTTACCATATCTAGAAGTATACATTAAAAGATGGATGTAAGGTACACATTTTTTAAGCAATTAAATTATTAAAATTTCATCATCCATGTCATATGATCGAAAATTTTGTTAGGCTCATAATCATCTCATACAGTCATGATTCATGAACTAGAAATTTAAATAATTCGATCACAATATATCCATTAAAAAAATCACTCATATGAACCCCAATAAAATACTTTAAACAAATTAACATTTATTTAAATATCACATAGATATTTAATAAATCCTGTAAAACTAATTTATACATTAATTATATATTAAAACTAATTATATATATATAAAACCAATTCATATAACTTCAATCCAAATTATTATTTATCAAACTAATAGATAAATCACTTAACATGCAATGTTATAATTTCTGGTTATATAAAACAAGTTTGTATAACAAGTTAGCATGTAATCATCAACATTTTGACATTAAGCATATTAATGTTTTTTTAATAATAAGTTCATGCATTCTAAATCGAAACTAATTCAAAAGTTAATTCAATTAAAGAGTTAATTACATGCTTTATATCATATGAACTTGTACGTAGACAAAAATATAATTCAACTCGAGAATTATTTTTATGCCATGATTAACAACCTTGACTATTGTTTTTAAAACAACAAAAAAATGAAATCATGAAAAAAAAAAAAACTTTGAATAAGCAAACCCTAATAAACACCGAGAGCCCCTTCCCCCCTTCATTACCACTCGGTCTCTCTTCATTTAATTTGGGTAAGCTCTCAAACCCTCATATACTCTCTCTCTCTCTCTCTCTCTCTCTCTCTCTCTCTCTCTCCCTCTCTCTCTCTCTCTCTCTGTCTAAAACCCTTAACGAATCTCTCTCTCTCTTTAACCTCTCGGTCTCAGTCCACAACTGAGACAACCACCCCACCTCGTGCACCGTTGGATTGGGCCTTTTGGGTGGTTTTTCAACAGGAGGATGTAGATCAGTGAGCATGAAGATCAACTAGAGGAAGAAAACGACCAAAGTCGTCTTCGTCGGCTCTGCATGATGAACATGCGCTACCCCTCATGGCGGTTATGATGGGTGAGTCTTTTTTTCCTTTTTTTTGGTTGGGTTCATGGGGTGGGTATACATCATACATGGCCTAGACTAGGCGGCGGGTGGTCAGAGGCTCTTTTCAAAGAGTTTGTTAAGGTTTCGAGAGAGTCCAAATCTGAGTTTTAGGAGCGGGGCCTTTTCATGAGTATTTGTTCCAAGGTCTAAGTCACAATGAGTAGAAACTTCGGTTTCACATACATTAAAGTTGAGGGGAGAAATTTGTGGTCTTCACCAAAAAAAATTGCTAAATTGTTCTCAGTTTTGATATAGAAATTTTAGCGTAAACAAAATTAGCATAAACTAAATTCACACAGAATAACATAACATTAGGCATATATCAGTGTTGCAAAATCATTAGCCTCGGTTTGGCTTAATATCATGTCACAAGAATAACATTAACTTAATAGCCAGATTAGTAAAAAAACGATATAATCAAAACCGAGATCTAGGGCAACAAAGTTTTGTCAAGGCTAGCATCAAATAGGCAAGACTTTGATACCACTATTGGAAATTAGGAATTCACCTCGAAGAGGAAGCTTTGCCTAGGCCTCGTCTATGGATTGCTACCCATGAGTGAGGTGGCTACTAGTCACCGAGGAGTCCATACTCTAAGCTCGAACCTTAAAGATTGCTAGGTTGTGTGAGGGAGAGGGCAAAGAGCTGATTAGATCTAGAGGATGTTTATATTGTTGAGTTGTGTGTCACATCCCTTGATTTGCTCCCCATTTTATAATAACACAAGGCTCCCAACAAAATAATGAAATTGAATTGGTGAATTAAAACTACTGCTAAATCAACGGGGAGATTATGGTATAATTAGTGTGGGATTAAGTGACCGTTATTCTCTTATCAATAGAATTGAACCCTATGAGTTGAAGTCACAGCGCTCACGCTTGCACTTCTAAGTGTTTTTTTAATTTTTACTTATTTTGTTCTTTAAATTGCATATCAGGTGGTGTGTAGGTTGCTTGTACTTGATTAGAAATAGCCTTTTTTCATAAAAAAAAGAAATAGACATTTTTTGGTTGGTTATACTTGCTGAGAAATAGCTCTTTGTCTATCTATAGTGTTGCATTTCGTCAGATGTCAGTGGGAGTTTAAAACAAATCTGAAAAGAAAGGTCTATTTTTCACTTCCACACAGAATCTAAAGGAATCAGATTGGTTTGCTGTTCATAAATAGTTGCCACTACCATGGACCAATTCTTAATTTGATGTAAAGTTTTTTTGTAAGAGATTGCACATTGTGGTGAATAAAATGTTGTTTCCACAAAATTGAGAAAGAACATCAGAGAATCATGACAACTTCAACCACGATTGGCAATATTCTTCTGCAGAAAGTAATAGTTGAGATATTATCTTGGGTGCTAGCGAAAGATCTATTATAGTTCAAAACTGTGTGCAAATCATGGTGTCCTATCATCTCAAGTCTCCACTTCATTTACAAACATATGGAAAATTACTACAAGAATAGTGATAGCAGTGGTCCCCTCGCTCTGTATTTTTTTTGTGCAATTGGTAATGATGACCTTTTAGTTGTTTAAACTACTGGTAGATGAAATTGTTGAAGCATAAGCACATGAACCATGCAATGTGCCAATGTGCGGATCCTATATCTACTGTTCGTGTGACGGTATCTACTATCTACAACATCAACATGAGTATGGACAGCGTGGTTTGTAGAACCATGCAATTGATGAACTAAGAGTTTTGCCTGATATGATTACCAAACCTGATCCCATCTGATCTATCTTATGCTTCACATGAAGTTTGTGGTTTTGGATTGGCTCTAGCAACTCAAGATTACAAGCTTATTTTCATTAAAGGTTATTGGAATCGATTGAAGGTTGATGTAAAATTTTGGCCTTCTTCTTTGTCAGTCCTTGTTTAATCTTTGAGGACAAATTCTTAGAGATACTAGGGAGACTTACCTGATGATTATGGATTAGAAAGAAATAGATGTTACTTTTTCCTGCATAGATGTTGCGATTGGCTTGGATCATGTCCAGATTCTAAAGTGATCCTTTCTTTTGACATGGCTACTAAGATGTTTGAAGAGATAGATGTTGGTATTATGATCAGGATGCTTTGAGGAGTCTCAGAATATATTATGGATTGATTGCTCTATTTATAAGGATGTGAAGCTCTTTGAAACGTGGACATAGAATGAAGGGGACTAGACCAAAAAGTCACAATGGGACTAATGTTAGAAATTCGGAGGCCTATCTCTCATTGGAAAAAGAATAATCTTGTGTTAGAACCTAATGATGGTGGATTAGTCTTGTGCAACCCTGACAAGCAGGAAATAAAGGATCTCAAATTTCAAAGTTGTAGCTGGTGTGTGTGAGTTTTTAATTATAAGGAAAGCCTAGTTTTGATTAAGGATGTAGAACATGCTGGTGCACAAGTTGGACACTCTACTGGCTTTAGACAAGTAGCCTATTCCTTTTTTATAAACAGTTGGTAGTTCAGTGTTTGTAGAAGCAGTGCAGCAGTTCTCTATGCTAGTTCTTGCAGTAGTTTATGGCAAGGGCTATGTTCTATACCTCCTGATTATCCAGATAGGGTTAATGTTATATACCTCTTAACTAGCTAGATACTGCCTCTAAATCAATCTTGTTTCTCGATTTATGTTACTTTTTTATTTGCTTAATATTCTTGAAGTTGGCTTAGCATCTTTAGAGTACATTTTGTATTGTTTCATAGTAGTTTATTGATCTTAACCATATCATAAGGTTTATCTGAGCAGCTACGAAGCATGAACCTACCTTTTTGTGGGTGGTGTTGACTTTTTTTAGGGGGGGTGAAAGGAGACATATATCTATGGAAAGTAAAGGGATGTAAAAGGTCAAAAACCAACAGAAAGACGGAAAGGCATGAACTCAACAATCCAAATTATTAGGCAGTATTGTATTGTTTCATGGGAAATTTACATAAAAGTGTTGCTTTTAAAGTTATACAATCCAAAGGTGTTGTTTTTCCTCTTAAATTCTTTTTACATGGACAAGGCACTAACATGACATTTGGTATGGCTAAAGTTGTCTTGTGGGAATGCCCAAGCAGCCCTTAAAACAAAGCTATGTGAAAGGGGCTTGATTTAGAGGGAAATTTGAGTGGTGTGAGCTGCGTTCTTCGACATTTCATTGCAAGGAAACAAAACCTAATATTCTCTCTCTAAGTGAGCTTGCGATGGTGGAAGCAGGAAGAATGAGGGTCCAAATAGAGGGGGTTGCGATGAAGAAGGGCATGATCTAGTGGCTGTAGTTCTTGTAGGAGGGCTGAAACTAAGCTATGTTGCAAGTGGTGAATGTTGCTTATATGGTGCAATGAAGGAGATGGTAGAGTGTGCAAAATTTGGGAGGTTAGGAGAAGTGCAGAGAAATCTTGAAGCTATTGAGCCTTGTATATGGTGACTAGCATTCCTGGTTTGTTTGTTATGATGCAGTAGTTTTGAAAGTGGTTTGGAGAAGGTGTGTTGTTGTTGATGCTTGTCTTGTAATTGAGTTTGCTTCTTAAAATTTTTTATTTATGTTGTTGTGGTTAAGTAAAGTTGTATTTGGGAATTTAGTTTGCAAGTTGTGAAAGTGGTGGGGATGGGAATGAGGTTTCATAAGTAATTAGACTAGTTTTAGTTTCTTGAAGTGTTGGGTGTGCTTAGGGATGTGAATCTGCTGAGTTAATTAGTTTTTGCTTTGAAATGAAGAACATAATGTACAAATGGCTTTTTTCATTGGGATTATATTAAGATGATTGTCATAGGTTGAAGGTTTTATTGATGTTGGGCATTAGTGAAAGAATTGGCCCACAATAAGAGGTGTTCGTGAATTTTAATAATAGTAATCCTAGGTTAATTTTCACATGCATGATGTTGTTATCTATGTATATAGTTTAAGACATCCCGAGATATTGAAGATAGTTAGGTTGTTGTAAGGTTAAGATTATCATCTATCCTGAATTATGAATGTGTACTATTTGGTGTTGTATTTTAGGTGTGTTAGGTCATGTAGTGTGTAAACTGGGGTCCTTGGTTGAGGTGTAGTGCAGTTGATGGTGTGAATGGAGGGTGAAGGTGTAATTGGTAAGGAGGTGTTTGTTTATTTTTGCTTTAGTGGGTAGATAGAGAAGGGAGTTAATGGAGTGTTGTCATATGTGGGTGGGAGGACTAAGTGTCTATGGATGTGGGAGAATATCGGTGAGGTAGCAGCTTTGAAGTTGGTCAAGCAGGTACTTGGGGAATCTTTTGGAGAATGCAAGTTGTGATTTAGTGTGAACTTCTATAGGAGGACACTTGTACCATTCAGAAGAGATGGGGATTTGCTGAAGTTAGTGAAGGACAATGATGAGTATGCATATATGTTTGTGGGTGGGAAGGATGGGCCTATTCATGCAGCCTTGGAAGCACGCCGTCAGTCAATCCCATTATCTGCTATAACGGAGGGAGGTGAAGGTGCTAGATACTTGAATCACGATGTTATAGATGCAGTGGGGAGGGGTCATAGACACGGTGGAAGAGGAAGCGAAAGCAGTGAAAGGTAATGTATGTCAATTGTAACATGGAATAAATGGTTGTTGTTGTAGCGGTGGATTGAGTCACAGGTGTTGCATATATATTATTGTTTAATAATGTGTGTTTCTTTTATGTGAATGTTGCAGGGTGGCAGCAACAGTGGGTGGAGTGGTTGTCGATGACAAAGGGAATGATATACCAGATGATGATTCCAGTCATTCCAGCTCACCAACATGGACAAAACTGGTGATAGGGTGATTTGGCGTAAATCAGAGGCTTGTGTAAGGAGGATGTTGATTTGGAAAAATGAAACTAAAGGAAAAGATCAGAAGTTTGGTATTGCAAAGGCATTTAGGTATAACATGTGGAAATATGCTATTGCGCACCGTTTTGATTATGTATTTATGCGAAACTGTCGACAACAAATTGTGGTTAGGTGCAAGGTGGAGGGGGTTGTGGGTTTTTTCATTTGTGTTAAGGGTCGAAAGAAAGTTGATGGGATGGTTATGAAATAGTTTAGAGGGGAACACAATCATAGTGTGGAGAACTAATGTAAGATGGTCAACGGGGGAAAAGAAGGGTAAGGGCAAAGTTAGTGTCTCAGCTGATTAAGGGGAAGGTACGAAAATCTTATGATTACTTGCCAACAGAGATAATGAAGGAATTGGAGCTGGAGGTTGGGATGTCATTGATGTACATGTAGGCATGGAGGCTCCCGAGTATGTACGTCTTTTAGTGGAAGGTCAACTGGACGATCATTACAAACTTCTTTCAATTCTGAAGTCAAACTCGAATTCAAGAGCATTCTATGAGCTAGACAAATTAAGGCTCAAGCGTATGTTTATTGCATTTAGCGCTTCACTTAATGGCTTCATATTTGGATACCGTAAGATGTTATTTATTGATGGCACTCACCCGGGAGGTTTGTACAAGGGGACAATGTTCGATGCCATTGCGTTGGACGCAGACAATCACTTTTTTGACATTGCATAAGCAATTGTGGCAGTAGAGAATAATAATGAATGGTTGTGGTTTATGACTGAGTTGTATCATAGCTTAGGAGGCCTGAAGCCTATGATAAAGTTAGACAGGAACCCAAGTTTACTGTGTTTTGTGTTGAAGGTGTTTGGGCTGGAGAACCATTGATATTATAGGAGACATTTAGGGGAGAACTTCATATGGGCAGCTGTAAAGATGAGTTTTAGGTGTAATGTGTCGAAGGATATGTTAAAGGAGATGTTTAATAGGGTCAAACATACGCCTACTAATGGGGAGTACATGGAGGCATTGGATGAGCTAACGAAGGTGAAAAGTGGCTTGGCTACATGAATTCAAGATAATGAACTTGAACGGTGCGTGCAATCAAAGCCCCAGAAGGAAAGGTGGAGAAAGTTGAATAATAACCTGACCGAGAGTTGGGATAAATAGATGTGGAAGCTGGGAAGTTATCCATATCATGTCCAGTGCAAGGTCACATTCAGAAGCTTGGACGGAAAATGGATAAGAGGAAATCGGAGCTACATAATGAAAGAACGGTGTGAGGAGAGGATTAAGGAAAAGCTCAAGATTAATCATGAGAAGACAGCATGTGTGACAGAAGTGGTGAAACATGTCACCGACATGGGTGAGTACAGTGTGCAACGGACCAATAACAAAAAGCTAGTTATTAATCTCCGCAATCAACTTATGTATGCCAATGGTGGTAGTTTTGGGGACTGCCTTGCTCCCATGTAGTGATAGTTATTGACAAGGAAAACATGTGGGTATATAACTATGTGAGTCCATGTTACAATGCTCTTAAATGCCCAACCTACGGAAATACATGATTTGACAAATGTGGATAACAGGACCAAGTAAGTGTTGGGGGCCATGAGCTAGATGAAGACTATAACCAGCATATTATACCACCGTAAATCCTCAATCTCCTGGGAGACCCAATAAATGTAGAAGAGAGTCTTAAAGGAAAGGGAAGAAAATTAGGAGATGTTCCAAGTGTGGTGAGGTGGGGCACTATAAGAATACATGCCGGAATCCTTGTGCGAACTTTAACGCTGATTATACTGGTGATTTTATGCCCATAGAGGAGGTGTTTGCTGGTTATCACACACGCTGATGTTGTCCTCAACAAAACGATAAAGGTATGTATGTCGTGATAGGTCACCCATTTTGTGTGTTGGGAGATGTGTGCCTATATAGGTAATTATGGGGTAATTAATTATTTTACATTTTTAGACGGTTGGGATGTATGGTCGTTGTAGTATGTTTTGTGTATCCATTTGTGCAGCTGCATAGTTGTAATGACTATTGTGATGTATGCGTATAATGCATATGTTCATTGAAGTTGTGGACTTGTGGTTTGTATTTTGTACTGCATGTGGGAAATGTAGGTATGAAAAATATCCATGGTACATTGTGATGACAACCTCAGATATTATACATGTTATCTAATATGAATATGGTTGACAACCCGGGATATCAGTTTATAATTATTTAGAATCAGTTTTGAAAGGGTACATTGATTAGTAGTTGGTTTTGTTTGTGTTGTCTGTCAGAGTAAAGTTTATAATTGTCGAAATCATTGTATAATAAATCCCGACTGTTATTGTTTAAGTTTAGGCAAATTGGATAAGAATTTTATAGTTGTTAGACTATAGCAGTAAAGTTTCATATCAACTATATTGATTATTATTTGGAGACAAAATTTAATTATAAATCCATATTATTTATGATCCACGCTTCGTAGTTATTGGTTGACTGTTCAGTACATAGGGTCAATGGGGTCCCTCATCCCAGGATGTGCACAATATGTCAAAGGGATTGTGTGTTCAACATCCAGTCATTATAGTGTGGGATATCCCACAATGTTTAAGGCTTAGGCTGTATGCCACCATTATTAGGATAGGATGAAAAATGTAAGGGGATACACATTACAGATCCTATGTAACTACTGAAGACATCTTCGGATGTCTAAAATAGTAGTACATGGACACTGTATATGTATATCGGCTTTTGGTATTAGGGTGAAGATTTAAGGATATAGGGTCCAAAGTTAAGGGTTATAGGTCAAGGGTTCGGGGATTGGCGTGTACGGTTTAAAGTGAAATGAAGGAGCCCATAGCTTTGAGTATGGGGTTTAGGGTTTGGGGTAAAGGGTTAAGGATATAGGGTTGAGGGTTAAGGATTCAGGGTTTATGGTATAGGGTTTAGGATAAACAGTTAACCATATAGGGTTGAGGGTTCAGGGCATGCCTATATAGGGCCTAGGGTATATAGTGAAGCCGAGGCCCCCACATCTTAGGATATGGGGTTTAGGATTCACAATTTGAAGTTAGGCATAGGGCCTCACATCTTACGATATATGGTGTAGGGTTCTAAGTTAAAGGTTAAGCATTAAGTGTTAAGTGTTAAGGGTTAAGGGTTAAGGGTTTATTTTTACAGTTAGACAGAGGGCAATGGATCATACACATGATACCACTTTTCATTTAAGTCCGTGACAAATAGAAGCCAGTGATCGACAACTATATCAAGTAGGGGCATGAACACCCGTGGGAACAACATATTACATCATTGCCACGCATTCATAGTCAATCGGGAAGGGCACGTACATCCATGCAACCATTTATATAAAAAGACAGCACTGGGGACATACGTAGCGAGCAGGTGGACTAGGCCCTTTGTGCTCCGCATCCCAAATCCACTTTAGAACAACATTCATCTACAAAAAAGTTCCTACAATGTTACATGCCATCCATCAATCCAATGTGTTACACAAAAACAAACACTTCCTTTCCGTAATGCTCAAATTAACTAATCTTGTCATGGTACTTAAGGAAGATGGATGACCAACACAAATGTTGGGAACTTTTGCTGATGTGCATCAAGCACCACGCTGAATTGGATGATGGCAACCGCTCGAATGCAATACTTGCTTATGTTGTCCCCGGCTCCCTTCTTCGGGACAACATTAATCAGGCCCTTCAACACATCCGCAAACGCATTAAGGGAACAAGCCTGCAGCAATTTCACGACCCTGAAACAATGTACACCAATTCAATTATTGGCAATCAAGTATACATTTAGTATACATTTAGACAATTACCTTACTCTTCCACGGACTTACTAAGCCCTCTGTGTTTTGAAGGTCTTGTAGGTTTGGCGCGCCGTTACTAGCAACTCAATCTCATCAGATGATAATGAGGCAATCACATATACCCTCACACACTTCAATATAAACACAACACCCAAACGTCAACATCAACATGACATATGACACCACCTTAAACCCCCACAAATGAAAGGCAATGCGTCCGTTTCACACTAAACATAACTGTCTTACATACGCAAGTCACATACTTAGCAAATCTCACATGCTCCAATAACAAGGGAAGTGGATCTACCCTAATAGTAGACAGCCGGTCAGCATCCGCATCATTTGTCACAACCTTGTCCATGGATTCCTCTTTCAACATTATATAAAATAACATTAGCAATTCACCAAATACTGCTTGCAAACATGAAAATGCATAACTCACAATAACAAATCATTAACCCTTATGTCCAACTTATCTCGCTAACTGCTGCTACTAATGCGACTATCATTGAACCCCAACTTGCAGCTGTCAAACTAATAGGGAACAAAGAGGACACTTGTGATTTTTTGTTGCCCGTATCGGCCTTCTTTGTGGACCGCCCGCTTGCACACCGCAACTGCACAACCATATCAGCTACTGTAGGCTTTGCCCGACCACAATGTCGCCTCATTGGGTTTCTGTAAGAAGTACCTAGCACCGCTGACGACTTGCATATCCTAGGGCAGCTCCTCAATTGTGCCCTAACTGTGGAGATCTTCTTACCTTCCTTATGCTAAACGGAGACATTTGGGCTAATGCATGCTGTGCTAGCTTCACATCATTTTGAGCAGTACAAGCCTCCTCCACACACTACTCAAAATCATGCCACTCCTTTGCTGCCTTTCTAGGAAAGAAGTCAGCCTAGTTGGCTCTAGAATTCCAAAGCCCTCCTTAGCAATGCCATAGTCATCCTCCTCCTCGGACGATACCCTTGGCAAGTACCCTTCAGTGTTATCATATCCTTGCACTAAGGGGCTGCCCAGGGAACCGTTGCCTGATATGCTATGCACTACATAGCCTAAAGTCTCCAATTGCCTAGGGGAGGTGGCGGAATTTTCGAACCTACCTCCGTATTCCCTCTAACACCCTCGACATTGGTCAACATATGTGGCTCGTCCATCTGTAGATTCGGCTGCATGTCATGCACTAGGCTTTTCGTGTCATCATGTCTAACTTCCTCTCCCACATTACACTTTCTAGCCCCACTTTGTTGTAATAGCCTAAATCTAATCCAAACTAATTAATTCTACTAATTTCAATTTAACAAAATTGAGCGCCACATTTTAATTCAATGTTTGAAATAATTTTTGTGATTACAGGTTCAGATGACGGAAATTGCCTCGAAGTAAGATTTGGTCATTTGAAATAAGGTTTAGTCATACTTCGCACAAAATCTTTCAAACTTTTAAGGAAATAAAGATGATTACATCTATTCAAGTGAGTGGAAGTTACCAACTTCTCACGTGATATATTAATTTCTTAATAATCTACTTACCTATGTTACGTAAATAAAGTAACAATAATGTGTATAATCAAAATAAAAAGAAAATTGAGTAAAAGTTACGTACTAATTAATATTATTGTTATAATATTCCTAAACAAATTAAAGAGCCATTAAAAGTAAAATGGGAATAAAATGGATGTAGGGTTGTATTGTGGTCTTATCTTGGGTAAAATGCATGAATATGCTAAAAACAAGAGTTGATTTACTTGAGATTAGTAAGCTGAAGGTTTTAACCAACAGAAAAAAAAAGAAAAAAAAAGAAGAAACAAATGAACTAAACGAAACAAAAAATCTGTGAAGATTTTAATAAGAAGCAAAGTTGAACTTATCTTTTTACTTCATCAGCTTATTCTACCCCTAAAACGCATGGCACAACAGAAGGCACAATAGAGAAACGCCCTTCCCAATCTGCCCAGACGCGTGCCCCCTGTTCAGCTGGTCGCCGTTCGTTGGCACCGATAGGGGTGCCGCTGGTGCCCGTCCCCAGCCACAGCTCTCCTCCTCCTTCCCTTTCCTTCTTGATCTTTGGCTGATTGCAAGGGGAGTGTTAAGTCTTTTATTCAATTTCCTTCGCCATTTCTCTCTTGATTTAGTTGTCTAATTTGATTCTTTTGCACTCAATAAGTGTTATTTGGTGCGAATTTGAAGTTTATAATGATAAATTATAATGTTGGAATGTACGGATGTTAGGGGTGTTCATGGAGGGAGTTGGGTTTGGAGTATGAGTTATGAAAAATAAATTTTATGGAATGGATTGAGTTGAAATTGGAGCAATTTGTTGTTTTTAATGAAGTTAAAGATGGATATATGTGTATGTTGGGACTTTGGCCATGGGAGAGTTGAGGAGGGAGAAGATTAGCTTAAGGTTAAAGTTAGAACTTGGAAGAAAGGAGGGAGATGGAGTCCGAGCAATTTGAAATAAAGATACTTGTTTGGGAATTGAGAGTTTGGCTAGAAAATAGAACTGTATCCGCAATGAGTAATTTGGGTGGGTTTAGGGGTTGAAAACAACACTAGCTCTTGGTTTATGGTAACTTAATGAAGGTATTTGAGGATGATGAATGTTAGATTTGAGAGTACACGAACACAAGAGGAGGGGTGAATTGTGTTGCCAAATTTTCGCAATTTTCTAGAAACAGGTTTAGACCTTGTTTGGACGAACTGTTTATAAAGTGCTCAGCAAGTGTAAAACAGCAGAAATAAATAGAAAAGTATGAACACCGGATTTTTACATGGAAATACCTCGAGCCCAACCGAGGTGAAAACCACGACCTACCCCAGTAGGATTTTCATACACTTCCACTATACGGGCTAAACACGTTACAAAGGTAATCTTCTCTGTTACAATTGCAACACACGTAACTGTCTACCTTTAGACTAGTTACACACCACGTCCTAGTCTCCCAGACTTGGACACACTCACGTAATTGTCTTTCCAAGACAAATTACCCACGTCCAAAGCCTCCCTAGGCTTGGACACACTCAACTCTCACTTTGATGAAAGAAGAGAATAAAAAAACACCTCACTTTTGTGCTTCTAACTAAGCGAATGTAAGGTACAATTTTGCTCCTAGTATGCCAAGGAAGATGACTCAATTTTCACGCACACTTTGATGGTTCTTCTAAAAATATGATTTGCAAGTTAAATTCCTTGAAAAACTGTGTAAGAGACCCTTTGAAAATTTTAAGTAAAAACTGTGTAAAAAACTTATTTTCATGTGGAGGTGGAGGAGCTCCTTAAATAGTAGAAGGTAACAAGATCTTTGTGTGCTTGAGCCACAAGGATAAGATCTTTGTGCAGCACAACAGATTATGGGAAGCCACGAATATTTTCAGTAGCCAAATTCCAAAATTTCTCATCTTCTTATTCATATTCCAAGAATAAGAGTTTGGTTTATTTTGTAAAAGATTCCCCCTAAAAGCTAGACTTAAAATTTCCACAATATATTTCAAAGCCAAAAAATAACTTATCCTGGGTTTAATGATAACAGAAAATATATCTCAAATAATTTCAAAAACCGTCAGCCCAAGATTTTAGAAAAACTGTGAAAAAATCGTTTTGGCTTGAAAACAGTCTGAACCCTGATATCAGAACTGATCTAAGACAGTGTTCTTAAAAACCATTCAAAGTAAATGTTAAATCAAGATCTTCCAAGTGGCATATTAACAAGAATCTAAGAAAATAAAACCTATAGCAGACCAAGATTCTTGTTGAATCAACCGGACAGCATCTATAGGATTTTGACTTGTCACTCCAATGTTGTGATATTACTCACAACTGTTTCCTGAGCTGTTCCTGAAGTTCTTCATGTCTTTGATGTGCTTTAAGTTCTTTCCTATTCAGCTATTATGAGGAACTGTTCTTAAGATCTGTTCCCGACCATGGTTAATCAAGCAATTTTATAGTTTTCCAAACAGTATTTGGAACTTGTTCGATCAACACACTCAAGTGTATATTACATTTGTGTTTGTTATCATCAAAACCTCACATTATATAAGGATGGGGTCAACAATGTCCTAATATTGTCAACAATTTCCCCCTTTTTGATCATGACAAACCAAATGACCATATTGACATAAAAGACAGAAGTAAGTTTTAATCAAGCTAAATCGATGGCCATGTCCATCTTCCCCCTTTGTAAGAAGTCAACTGGAGCTAGGTCAAACTAAAACGATCATGGTCATGCCTATCTTCCCCCTTTTGACATCATCGAAAAAGGGTGGTCAGGTCAAACAAAAGAAGCTAGGTGTTTGCAGTCACCACCATTTGTGCAATGGAGGAAAAACAACCTCCGATACACTCTAGTATATAGTACGGTAATGATATTGGCCATCTGAGTCACGCATAAACAAATAACAACAAGAAGACAAGCATGACACAGCAGTACAGTAGATCCAACCAAGATTAGCATAAACCATTGTCAGTCACAAAGCACAACCAGATAGTGAGAAACAGTTGTTGAGAACAAGGTGAAAAATAAAGGAAGACAGAACAGGGAAGGATCAGGGGGTTGAGCTGATTCAGGGTGGAGGAGAAGAGAATTTGGCTGTGAAGACGGAAAGAATCGACATTAGATCCTCATGGCGCTTAGCATTGAGAGCCTTCTCCTTAGCAAGAGCAGCTCTAACCTCAGCGAGCTCGGTCTTCAGCCGTTTTTGGTCCAGAAGCAAGGCATCAACAGAAGGCTCACTGGAGGAAGAACCAGGAACAAGGGTAAAGGGTGTTTGAGGCCCCTGTTTAGAACCAGCAGTCTCACCCTTTGCAAGCTTGAACCCACAACTGATCAGGGTGCTACTACCTATCTCATCTATCACTTGCACCTCGACCTCCTTCTGTAAAGAAATCCTAAAGTGCTCAAATACCGAAGTCAGGAGAAAACCATACCGCAGGTCATGTTCTCTAGCCGTGTTGGCAATGCGGGAGATATGATTGATCATGATGGCTGGTAGGTTGATCTGCTCTCCCCGGTCCAGAAGATCGGTAAGGCACTGATCCATTGCATCTGCAAGGTTATGCCCTTGGCCCCGAGGGATGATGTTTTTAATGATAAACTAGAAGAGCAACCGGTGACAAGGCGTCATCTCCCCTTTCTTGACTGACCTGAGTGTTTTCAACCCTGGTTGTTGACTCAACCTTTGAGTCAATTTGAGCAATCTTTCAGCTCCAAGCACTGTCTTGTTTTCCCTCACATACACCCCAAAGCCCTCAGCAGGAACTCCTAGGATTTCTCCCAATTCCTTAGCATTGAACCGCAATCTTTTCCCATTGACCACACTTGTCACCACACCATTGGTGACATCACAGTTGGCATAGAATTATGTTAAATCAGGTACTGAACACCCTCTGGGTTTTTGCAAAGAGGTCTAACCAACCCTGGGCTGTAAGTTTATCCAAGAACATCTCCAGACCCTGATCCTGAACATAAGCAACTTTTACAATTTTGCCCCGTACCACACTCCCTTGGAGAAAATGGGCAACTTTGGCTACTGTGGTCATGGTTGTTTTGACTTTCTTGGATTTGGGTTCACTTTGCTTCTATGGGCACCTATTGGAAAGCATCCTTTCTCTTTGATGAGGCTCTTTTTGAGGAAGGCTTCACCGATGGAGCAGAGGCAGGCACCTGTTTGGAAGCAATCTCCTCAGTTTCAAGCACCTGTTCTGGTACTTATTCTGAAATAGCTTTCCTTTTGGTTTGGGTGTTCTGGGTTTTTTCTGATGGAGACTGGATAGATTTTTTGGTAGGTTTGGCAGAGGCTTTTGTAATAGAAGGTTCAGGTACTTGTTTTGGCTGAGAAGAACCAGAGAGTGACCCAGAACTGCGGGTTCGAGGTCTACGAACAGGTGTGAAAACAGGTTTGGAAGTGGTGGTTTTAAACCGACGTCTAGGCCCCCATTCATCCGGTCTAGTTTTCTGGAAGGGCTGCGGTTGGAGAACCTCTATGGTTGAATCAGATCCATCACTGTTAGTCGCCTCAAGGTCTTCCACTCGATCCAAATTAATGATGGGGTCATCCATTCTATCAAAGAAAACGGGTGCAGACCCCGTTCGGGCTTTACCTAGTTCAAGAACAGGTTCAGGCCCTGATCGTGCCATGTCTACTTTAAGAACATTATCAGACACAGCTTGACCCGCATTGGTTTCAAGAACACCCTTAGACCTAGTAGGTTCCACGTTAGGGTCGAACAATACCAAATCCCATCCAAATACAGGAGGAACATCACCCAATTTTAGCCCCACCGTTCGCAAGTCTAGACACTTCAAAAAATTAAAAATTGTAGAGTAAATAGGCAAAGGGGGTAGAGAATTGAACCCCGTACCTCTGAGTGGTATTGGTGCTGCAGCCGTCGACAAAGGCAGAGATGTGGGCGTTGGCAGAGACGCCATGCGCGTGCGCTTCGAGACTGGAGATTGAGAGGTGGTGGTGCTGCGTTTCTTAGAGGCGAAGGAACTACTGCCGGAGTTCGCCATTGATGGTGAAGAGAAGCCTGGGTTTTTTGAGAGATTAGGGTTTTGGTTTGAGTGAGAGAGGGAGATTGAGAGAGATTTTTGGTGGCTGATGAGCGACGTGAGTAGGCAAGGGAGTTAAGGGGTCAACTGGCTTTCAACCGGAAAAGAGGAGCATTAAGTCTCCCAGCCACGCACGCTTCAAAAAAAATTCTCAACAACGAAATTAACTACCTGATTCACACAAAGTGACAAACAGTGGCCATACCTGTTCTTGGTGCTTGTTTCTGCGGTAAGTTGTTCGGTAACATGGGACAATAAGGGCAATATCATCAGACCTTAATAAGTGTCAACAAGCTGTATTCCACACATATGCTAAATATAGCACCAAGTTTGACTGCAACCAATAATTTTAACAGGTTTGACCTAAAAAGCCCTTTAACTAGACAAGTATTGGGGGTTAATTAGGCATTCTCAAGTCATTTTAATCAGACCCAATTCCAATCTGTTCTACTCAAACTGTTCTCTATTCAGTGCCTTGGTGAAAATATCAGCAATTTGTTTATTAGTGGCACAGAAATTCATTGAAACCAAGCCTTTTTCAACATTGTCTCTCAAAAAATGATGATGAATGTCAATATGTTTAGTCCTTTTATGTTGACAAGGGTTTTTGAAAATATTAATTGCACTTGTATTATCACAAAATATGGGAATGCATCCCGTGTCAACACAAAAATCTTTGAGTTGTTGCCTTATCCATAATAGCTGAGCACAACAAGAAGCAGCTGCAACATATTCAACTTCTGCTGTGGACATGGCAATTGAGTGTTGTTTCTTGGTTGCCCAAGATACCAAACAGGGTCCAAGAAAATGAGCCATACCTGAGGTGCTTTTTCTATCAACCAAGAAACCTGCATAGTCAGCATCAGCACATCCAACAAGATCAAAGTTGCATCCTTTAGGATACCATAAAGCTAAATCAGGTGTATGTTTTAGATATCTAAGAATCTGTTTAACAGCCTTTAAATGAGATTCTTTAGGCTTAGACTGAAAACGGGCACACAAACCAACACTGAAAACAATATCAGGTCTACTAGCAGTTAGGTAAAGAAGCGACCCTATCATGCCCCTATAGGATTTCTCCTCAACTGAGGGACTCCCATTATCCATTACTAATCTGGCTGAAGAGTATCAATGGGCTTAGCCGATTCCATTCCAAATCGCTTAAGTAATTCCTTGACATATTTTTGTTGATGTATCATGGTGCCGTTTGAAGTTTGCTTGATTTGCAAGCCTAAAAAAAAATTAAGCTCACCCATCATCATTTTTGAAAACTCTTCATATAAATCATTGTGTGTTGCACCAAATATAATATCATCGACATATACTTGGACAATCAACAAATGTTCCCTCTTAGATTTTAGAAACAAGGTATTATCAACCTTGCCTCTTCTAAAACCATTTTCTAATAAAAAGTTTGACAAACATTCATACCAAGCTCTAGGAGCTTGTTTTAAACCATAAAGCGCTTTGTCAAGTTTAAAAACATAGTTAGGAAGTTCTTTACTTTCAAAACCAGGGGGTTGCATCACATACACCTCCTCTTTAAGGTATCCGTTGAGGAATGCACTTTTGACATCCATCCGATAGAGTTTGATCTCCATGTGGGCTGCAAAAGCTATCAAGATTCGAATGGCCTCAATCCTTGCAACAGGTGCAAATGTTTCTTCATAATCAATGCCTTCTTCTTGGTTGTAGCCTTGAACCACCAGCCGGGCCTTGTTCTTGGTGACTGTTCTGAACTCATCAAGCTTGTTTCGGAACACCCACTTGGTGCTAATGATTGATCTGTCTTCCGGCTGAGGTACAAGATGCCACACCTTGTTCCTTTCAAACTGATGAAGCTCCTCTTGCATTGCTGTAACCCAATCTGAATCTGCAAGAGCTTCATTAACATTTTTAGGCTCAATATTAGATAGAAAAGCATAAAAAGCATAGAAATTTTTCAGCTTGGATCTAGTTTGCAGTCCTGTATTACTGTCAGATAGAATTTGATCAAGGGGGTGCGAACTTTGATGCTTCCATGGTCGTGGAGTAAGGGGGTCCACAGACACGCTTTCTACTCTTGCTGGAATACTTGGCGAAACAGGTTTAGAAACTGTTTCCGAGCCTATTCTGGAGCCTGTTTTTGAGCCAGTTCTGGAAGATTTAGGCTGGTTTTGATCCAAACTGGGTTTAGCAGTGCTTCCCCCTGTCTGATTCGGACCTTGGCCTCCTTCTAAGAAAACAGCTCCCGGTTCTGTTCCACCCTCGGAACTCTTGCCTATCTCATGTGTAAGCAATGAGTCTTTTCTAGCTAGGCCCAGTTCAAACTTTGCATCCTGTGCATCATCCTCAACAAGAGAGTTAGTTTCATCAAATAACACATGCACACTCTCCTCAACACACAAGGTTTGTTTATTAAACACTTTATATGCTTTACTGTATGAGGAGTAACCAAGAAATATCGCCTCATCACTCCTTGGATCAAATTTTCCTAAGGCATCCTTCCTATTATTATGCACAAAACATTTACAACCAAATACTCTCAAGTGCGTAATATTGGGGTTTCTACCGTTGAGAAGCTCATAAGGAGTTTTGTTTAGAATGGGTCTGATTATGTATCTATTTATAATGTAACACGATGTGTTCAAGGCTTCGGCCCAACAAGCATTGTTCTAGTCATATCTTCTAGAGTACGATTTTTTCGCTCTACCACCCCGTTCTGCTGGGGTGTTCTTGGGGCTGAAACGTTATGATCAACACCATGCTCATTACAATAGTCAATAAAGCTTGAATTTTTAAATTCTGTACCATGATCAGACCTTAGGCAAACCAATGAGTGTCCTACTCTCTTTTCAACCTTTTTAAGAAACGCAAGAAATTTTTCAAATGTTTCATCTTTAGAAGCAAAAAACAAGGTCCATGTGAAACGAGAGTAATCATCCACTATCACAAGCACATACCTCTTCCCACCTCGACTTGTGATCCTCATAGGACCACACAAATCCACATGTAGCATCTCAAGAGGTCGGGTGGTGCTAACACAGTTTTTCAGTTTAAAAGAAGTTTTGACTTGTTTACCCCTGGCACAAGCGTCACATACCTTGTCGTCATTGAATTTGATGGAAGATAGGCCGACTACTAAGTCTTTAGTAATAAGTTTATTCAAGAGTGAGAGACTTGCATGACCTAGTCTCTTATGCCAAAGCATAACATCATTATTTAAAGCACTTAAATAAGTCAGATTATTTTGGGGAAGTGAGAGAATACTTACTTTATACACATTTTTGTGTTGCTTCCCCCTCAACACAACATCTCCTGTGTTGATATTAACAACCAAGCATTGTTTTGAAGAAAACACCACTAGGTTATCTTTATCACACAGTTGGGACACGCTGAGTAGATTATGTTGTAAACCATCCACCAGATATACATTATCAATTGAATGGGGGAGTGACTCACCTATCTTACCTATACCGACAATTGTCCCTGATTTGCCGTTTCCAAGTGCCACACTCCCTCCATCAGAGGCTGCAAGTGAGAGGAAGTTTGATTTTTCACTAGTCATATGCCGTGAACAACCGCTATCCACATACCACAAGTGGTTGTTTGCTGAGTTATTTGCTCGGTTGTTCCCCCTCACTTTAGCCTGCAAGACAAATTAGGGGTTAGTTTTGGGAACCCAGATCCACTTGGGTCCCATTCTTTTAGACGTGCAAATCTCATCTTTTCTAACCCATATTTGTTTTACATGAATCAAGTTCTTTTCCATGGCATACCTTCTTATAGGACAAGTATATTGATAATGCCCCGTTTTACCACAATGAAAACAAACAATATTTTCAGGTAATCCTACATATTTTCTATTAACAGGGTAAACGGTGCGCTTAGTCACAAAGTCTAATCCTCTTTTGCCTCGGTTAAAGTAAGTGTTCAGCCAATTCAGTGCCTGTGAGAACCTGTTCCAGCGCCTGTTTGCAGTAACGTCTGATTCTACTTGTTTTAATTTTTCAAGCAATTTACTGTTCTCAATAAGCAGGGATTCAACCTTCTGTTTCAGTTCAAGGGACTCATTTTTAAGCTTAGTGAAGTCAGTAGCAAAAGCTTCTTCTTTCATACTTAAGGTCTCTTTGGACTTATAGAGGTCTTCATGCAAAACAATATTCTTCATATCAATTTCAATTTTTTCACATTTAAGGATTTTGTTTTCATGCTCTAATTCTCTAATATCCCTTTTTAACTCAGAACATGCATCCTTTAACATGCAATTTTCAGAATTAATAGCATCACACTCATCCATCAAAGTGAATAATAACTCTTCAAGTTTTGCTTTATTTAGACCACGTACCCTTATCCTTAAGTTGAGCTAAGCTGTCCAGAGGCTCATCATCTGAGTTAGAGTCACTTCTGGCCATAAGAGCTATAGCATCATCTTCTTCTTCAGTCCCTTCCTCGTCCTCGATAGAATCACCCCAAGCCGCAAGCATTGCCCTTGAGAAACGCCTGGCTGAACTGTTTCCAACCTGTTTTCTGCCCTGTTCCCTGGACTGTTCGGGCTCTTGCTCCTCTTTCAGCAAAGGGCAGTTTTTCACAATGTGATCGAGCTTACCACATTTGAAACAACCTGAAAACTGTTCTCTATCATTGTTCCTCGACTTGCTGAAGTTTTTCTTCTTAGCATTTTCCTTGGCCTTCTTGAAAAACTTCTTGAATTTTCGAGTGATCATAGCCATTTCTTCATCATCAAGATCCGAGCTATCCTCCTCCATGACTTTTAGAGCAATTCCTCGGTCCTTCTTGGTCTCCTCTTTTAGTTGAGAATTCCTCCTAAGCTCATAGGTTTGGAGATTGCCAATAAGCTCATCCAAGGTAATCTTTTTCAAGTCCTTAGCTTCTTGAATAGCCGTGACTTTGGCTTCCCAAGAATAAGGTAAAAACCTTAGGATCTTCCTCACCAACTCTTCAGTGGTGAAGGACTTTCCTAATGACTTTAACTCATTTGTTATATGGGTGAAACGAGAATACATATCCATCACCATTTCACGATCACCCATTTTAAACAATTCGTATTTTCTCATAAGTAGCTCAATGTGTGAGTGCTTCACTTGATTTGTGCCTTCATGAGCTACTTGAAGGGCGTCCCATATGTCCTTGGCTGACTCGCACTCAGAAATGTGAGTGTACTCATCCGGTCCAAGACCAAATTACAAGAGTTTTTTGGCTTTGGCGTTTTTCTCCATTATCTTGAAGTCTTCGGAATTGAACTCTTCAGGCTTTTTGTGAACTTTGCTTCCATCTTCGATCACTTTTGTGGGAATGAGTGGTCCACCCTTGATAAGCATTCATAACTCGTAGTCCTCAGCTTGAATGTAGTTTTCCATTCTATTCTTCCACCAACTATAATGTTGACCATTAAAGTATGGTGGTCGAGTTATGGATTGCCCTCAAGCATGCCATATGGTGTACTCATGTTTAGGATCTCTTAAGATGTTAATCTTTCTAATGAGAACCTGCTCTGATACCACTTGTTAGATTTGAGAGTACACGAACACAAGAGGGGGGATGAATTGTGTTGTCAAATTTTCGCAATTTTCTGGAAACAGGCTTAGACCTTGTGCAGACGAACTGTTTATAAAGTGCTCAGAAAGTGTAAAACAGCGAAAATAAGTAGAAAAGTGTGAACACCGGATTTTTACGTGGAAACACCTCGAGCCCAACCGAAGCAAAAACCACGACCTACCCCAGTAGGATTTTCATACATTTCCACTATATGGGCTAAATACGTTACAAAGGTAACCTTCTCTGTTACAATTGCAACACACGTAACTGTCTACCTTTGGACTAGTTACACACCACGTCCTAGTCTCCCAGACTTGGACACACTCACGTAATTGTCTTCCCAAGACAAATTACCCACGTCCAAAGCCTCCCTAGGCTTGGACACATTCAACTCTCACTTTGATGAAAGAAGAGAATAAAAATACACCTCACTTTTGTGCTTCTAACTAAGCGAATGCAAGGTACAATTTTGCTCCTAGTATGCCAAGGAACATGACTCAATTTTCACACACACTTTGATGGTTTTTCTGAAAATATGATTTGCAAGTTAAATTCCTTGAAAAACCGTGTAAGAAACCCTTTGAAAATTTTAAGTGAAAACCGTGTAAAAAACCTTATTTTCATGTGGAGGTGGAGGAGCTCCTTAAATAGTAGAAGGTAACAAGATCTTTGTGTGCTTGAGCCGCAAGGATAAGATCTTTGTATAGCTCAATAGATTATGGGAAGCCACGAATATTTTCAGTAGCCAAATCCCAAAATTTCTCATCTTCTTATTCATATTCCAAAAATAAGAGTTTGGTTTATTTTGTAAAAGATTCCCCCTAAAAGTTAGACTCAAAATCTCCACAATGTATTTCAAAGCCAAAAAATAACTTATCCTGGGTTTAATGATAACAGAAAATATATCTCAAATAATTTCAAAAACCGTCAGCCCAAGATTTTAGAAAAACTGTGAAAAAATCGTTTTGGCTTGAAAATAGTCTGAACCCTGATCTCAGAACTGATCTGAGACAGTGTTCTTAAAAACCATTCAAAGTAAATGTTAAATCAAGATCTTCCAAGTGGCATATTAACAAGAATCTAAGAAAATAAAACCTATAGCAGACCAAGACTCTTGTTGAATCAACCGGACAGCATCTATAGGATTTTGACTTGTCACTCCAATGTTGTGATGTTACTCACAACTGTTTCCTGAGCTGTTCCTGAAGTTCTTCATGTCTTTGATGTGCTTTAAGTTCTTTGCCATTCAACTGTTCTGAGAAACTGTTCTTAAGACCTGTTCTTGACCATGATTAATCAAGCAATTTTAAAGTTTTCTAAACAGTATTTGGAACCTGTTCGATCAACACACTCAAGTGTATATTATATTTGTGTTTGTTATCATCAAACCTCACATTACATAAGGATGGGGTCAATAATGTCCCAATATTGTCAACAATGAATGCTAGTAAGTGACAATGGTGTTTTTAAGCAATGACACCCAATGAGATCATTAACAGTTGGATTATGCTTGAATGAGTTAAAAGTGACCTATTCCTTGGTAATTCGGCAAACAAACGGCAATTGGAGTTTATTCGCAGTCTTGAAAATTCATGCATTCTCAATTCGGCTCCGAAATGGTAGCTTTCACAATCGGAATAGAACGAAATTCATTAGCGGGGCTTGTAGGGGTTGACATCTTATTGTTAATAGATTGTTAGTTAGATCTATAAAAGATGGGTATCAAAATAATATGAACAATAACATTAGCACTACTAATAGTAGTAACAGCAACAATAGTAATATTAATATTAATAATACTAGCGAAAACATTATTAACAATAAAAACACTAATGATAGCGATAAGAATATTCGAAGAAGGGCCTCGTGAGATTGAGTTAATAATAAATAGTGCAAAATAAGATTTGCTCGTAAGTTTGGTTAACTAATAATAGGGGTGTTCGTAAATTAAAAAAATAGTAAGAATAAAAATAATATATAATTAAATAGAATACCAAGTAAAATTGTGGATTACATATCAACATGGTAGTGACAAAAACTATTTAAGCCGTACTAATAATGAAAAATCGATATGAAATAGAGGCGAGACCACTTTCTTCATCATTAGGTCGTAATGAATATTTCATAAGAAAGGTAGAGATTTTAAATTCTGGTACGTTTATTATCTATACCTTTCAGAAGTCCACATGTTTTTTATAAATACCAAGTCTCATAACATATAATTATTTAATGAATCATTTCCAAGTGTTGTTTTACCACATAATCAAGTGGACCCATTAGTTATCAATTATCAGAGCTTATGCCCTTCGGTTCACCCGCGCGGCCTCAGGTCAGGTCGACCGATCGGCCTAGTAGGTGTACTCCTATTCAATGATCGTAATACATATATGAGTTCATCAGTTTGGGTTCCACTTTCAAATAATAACCGGTAAAAAGTTTTACTATAATTCTCTCTCTCTCTCTCTCTCTCTCTCTCTCTCTTTCTCTCTCTTATTTCAAACTAAAATGAATTGAAATGCGGCCACTCACTGAACATGAATTTCTATCTTTACAGTATAAGAATAAACGTGAGCTTTGGCTCACTTTTCAAATATTTTGTGTTTTCCTATTTTAGGTGGACAATTGTGCTGCAAAGAGACAATCGAAGGAGTTAGACAAGCTCATAGTGTCACTACATAAAACCAGGCGTCATAAGAGTGTGTGTCGTGTGAGTTACTAGATTCACTTCTGAGTTGGGTTTGAATTAGGTGCATGCCTTTTTGGGTTACTCGTAAGCCATATTGTGCTATCAGGTATATGCAAATGAACTAACTAAGCCTTATCCTTTATAGGATGGTAGTAACATTTTAACCCTAACACTTCCTCTATATTTACCACTAATGATTAGTTGATTAAAATTAGTGTAATGGTTAGGAGTTGGGGCGTTACAGTTATGGTATTACAGCCAGGTTGCAGGGTTGCTGTGAACTATAGGATAATTAAATGCCATTTTAGAGCTATTGAATATGATTCAGATTAGGAACTTATGAGCAAGAGTACCTAGTGAGGGTAGCTTAATACACATTTACCTTATCTTCACTCATTGGTATTGAGGTTAGTGGTCTACTTGAATAGCTTATCAACACTATTGCCATTACCCGAAAAGCACTTGTAGGTTCATATGTGATTCTTGTCGTATCAAATTAGTTTTAATCTTTTATGTAAAGGGAAACATGCTTTATTAAAATATGTGGCAATGTTGAATCAATAGGGTGAGCTGCTGAGGAATAAGTATATCTATAGGCCTACGTCACCCCTATAGTTGACTTCCAAGTGTCGTTTAGTTCAATCAACTTTATAATGTTAGCTAGATAAGTAGTGGTACGTTTTTTTATGTCACATGAATCATTTATGGGAAAAATATTATGAGCGAAATTGTGATTGTTGTTACTGACTAATTCTGAAGTTATGCAAACCTATGTAGCTTGTCACAAACTAGGTATATATCCAAGCCACTGCATGTTGGGTGTGATCAGCAACTGCATAACAAAAAGGCAGAGGACCTTGGTACGTGCTTTCAGAGTATATGTTATGATTTTAGGTTATTGACTAAGGTCATAAAAAGAGACATGTTCTAATGAAGGCATTAACTACGGTGATGGTTTTGGGGGCATATGCAGAGCACGTAGAGAGAAAAAAGGGGGGGGCGAAGAAAGAAAAGAAGAAGGGGTGTAGGGATTTGAAATGGCGCGATGAATTTGAGAATGTTATAAACTTATTATAGCAATAAGATAGACCCTAATAGCACATTGGAAGACCTTAAGTATGGGCCTCAATGACAAGATGCTCATTAGGAAGTTTTGAAGGAGAAATAGGCATGCATCATTTCTTACCAGGATTTTAGGACCAGGTGATGTGTTCTATTTGTAATGTGATATGATGCTTAGATAATGGGGAAAACAAAAGTTGAGAAAGACTCGATTTTGTGTTGTGTATAGTGATATAATGAGTAGGGCAACTGAGACTAATGAGGATTGAGGTAATATGGAGAAATAAATAAAAACGTGTGCTTCATATGTCAATCTATCAAGAGTAGAAGACCTTATATTATCGCCGGTCTAGGAACATAATAGTGTTACATGGAATTGAAATCATGAGGACTGGGGGGAAGGGAGTACTACGATGATGGAATCATCGCAATAGCAAGAGCAATGGATAACAACATTAAGCATACTCACTTCACTCGGCGCATTGAGATATTCATGTGGAAGCTAGGGAAAAGACTCTAGAAAGTCATGTGTATGCACATGTATTCTATACTTTTGCACACCATATTCTAAGGAATTCTAGGGTTTATAGTTTGGATTTAAGCCAATGTATGGACATGGTTTATGGAAAAAGTGGGAGTCTTAATTCATGAGGTGTGGAGAAGTATGATGGAAGTAAAGTCCTTTTTACTACTTAAACTTTCGGTATTTGATATTATTGCCCTGTGGCCCCTTTCGTTGAGGAATCAACACTATTAGGCAGGCGTTGCATGGTGCTATAACCAGTAGCTTCTTCTATTCAAGAAAATATTGACACGGCTTAACCCAGATGTGTTAATAAAAGGGGCAAAAAATAGGTAGAATATGGGAAGTTCCATTTAAGCAACTTTCCTTAAGCATATCAATCCCAAATAATTTCAACCATGTAATTGTTTGTATCCATCTAAAAAGAGCCCATGATAACCTTTGGCCAGCTAATTTGAGACTTCCCTTATGAAGTGGGTATCATTACAGATCATCTAGTTCCTCATCAAGAACCTTCGCATTATTCTGTTTGTAACCAAATGGCAGATATGCCCATGTTATGTTCTCATATAGTTGAGCCATAACTCTTAGCTCAGTCTTATTAACCTTTTTTTTAATTTATAGATTGCCTAGTTATCTTAACAATACCTTATTGAATATCCTTTTAATAATTGAATGGTCTACGACATTAATCTCCAGGTGGAATCATGATGTTTAGGGTTAGGTGTTAATCCCCTTTCTCGATTAATTACCTATGCTCAAGATACCTTTGATAATCTCCCTTTCCTTATTAATTAGTGTCATTCATATATATGTATATATATATATATATATAAACACACATATAGAGATATATAATATATATATTATATATATATATTATATATATTATATATATATATACATATATACATACATGTATGCATATATACATATATATATATATATATATATATATATATATTACACCACACACACACACACACACACACACACACACATACATACACATATATATATATATATATATATATATATATATATATATATATATATATATATATATATATATATATATATATATATATATACACACGCGCACGCGCACACACACACATATATACACACATATATATATATGCATACATATATACACACATAAATATATATATATACCACACACACACACACACACACACACACACACAAACACACACACACTATATATATATATATACACATATATATATATATATATATATATATACATATATATATATATATATATATATATATATATATATATATATATATATATACATATATGTATACACATACATATATACATATATATATATATACATATATGTATATATATACACAAACACACATATATACATATATATATATATATATGTATATATATATATATATATATATAGATACATATATAGATACATATGTATACGTATATATTTACACACACGTGCGCGCGCACACACACAAACAACAACAACAACAACAACAACAACAACAATAACTCCCCGTATGGGTCCCGCTTTCACGGGGTCTTATATATATATGTACACACACACACACACACACACACACACACACACACACACACACACACACACATATATATGTGTGTGCGCGCGCGCGCGCATATGTGTGTAAATATATGTATATATATATGTATCTATCTATGTATATATTGTTTCAGGAATTTCCCGTACCTTTCTAATGATGACGTGGGGCAGGAGTTCAGGCTTCCAGGACGGCATGTGCAGATCAGCTAGTGGGCTCCCTTCTTTGGTTGAACCTGTAAAAAAGGCACCCCCGAGTTGTGGTTTGGGGAATGCCTCTCTGACGGTCATGTCAAAGGAGAGTCCAAAAGATGGAAGTGTAGTAAGAAAACGTACAGTTAATCCTTGTCACGATCGAATATGTCAGGTTCCATATCCCTTTCCCGAGGTAGGTAGGTAAGTATTTATAGCTCCTGTAGTAAAGGATAGGATGGTAATTTCACCTTGGGGGCTCCCAAAGCGGGTTGTCATCTGCTTGCCTAGTTTGGGCCTTTAGTTTGAGCCCCAAGGATCCTATTTTGGGCCCCTTGTGCTTGGCTGGGCCTATCCCACGATCGGATGTCCTTGGGTCTCCTGAGAAAATCGTAATTTTTGGATCATTTAGCTCCCCAAATTTTACCTCTACATGGGTCTGCCTTCATAATCAGGTGAAATGTAGAGTAACTTTAACATATCTCAGGTCGGTGGGCTTAGGAAAATGGCATGTCTTTAACCAGTTACCCTTTCTTGGTCTGACACTGGGGGGCCAGTTAATATAATTCTGGAGTTTCCAATGCTGGCTGGCGTTATGAGGTTCCATCCACTTTGGGTATAAAGGAATGTCACCCCATAGGTCGGTTTTGCACCACGCCTTTATGTGTCCTTTGCATTAAATATCCTCCCCAGCCAGCATAGGAGTCCCCTATTCACTAACAACGGACGAGATGGCGCTCTACGTTCTGGGCAGTTTTGAGTGGCATCGTAGGGAGGTGGTGTTTTCCCTTAGGCATCTACCGTATGATTACGAAGAGCTATGCCCGAGCTTCGATCTTGTTATGGCCGAAGAGTATGCTCAAGACTACGAGGCCCCCGAGCTGCCCCAGGTGGTATTCATGGTGATGCTGCTTAATGACGCGGTGAAGCTTGCTGTGCTAAGAGGGTGGATGATTGTAGTAATGGAGTCGGCTCTCAAAGAGTTGCGGTGGAATGCTTTTCAGGCATGGACAGGGCGTAATAGGGGTAGAATCATGGAGGCCCGCCGACAGGAAGCGTCTAGTGACTCGGATAAGGAGGAGAGCTCGGGGTCTGACGGCCAAAGCCTCCTTCTTAGTGACAACGGTGAGGAGTGAGCCTCAGCTAGTAGCGATCATTGAGGCGTGCATTCTATATTTCCCTTTGTCATACTTTCTTATCTCTCTCTCTCTTTTTTTTTTTTTACTTTGTAAGTGATTACAATAAAATGATAGCTTGCCTGATGGGAGCGTTGCCTTAATCTTTGCGGCTGTGTACTGTTATTACCCAAGCGGCCTTATCATTGCGGCCCGACTAGGTAATGGTGCAAAGCTCGGCCTTCAGGCTTAAATCCTAAGCAGGTGGCCTCTTACTCCCTTTATAGGCCGGGTGCCTATCGTGGTGACATTGGGACCGGGCATCCTGCCACTCAACACCACGTGGCGAGAACTAAGTGGCGCCTTAGCGTCGGGTAGTTTTAGGAATGTGTGATCCCTTTTTAGCCCCTTCTGTCTTTCTCTATAAAAAGGGAAGCAGGCATCCCTATGAAGATCATTCGAAAGCACTCTTGAGTTCTTAGAGAGAGAGAATAAAAGTTTTCAAAGAGAGAAAGGCTCCGTTCATGGCTCCAACCAGAGTCCTAGTATGTGATCATAACCATGACCTTTCCCCCTTTTAGGGAGACTGAAGAGATGGCTGACTACGTATGGGAAACCTTCCAATGGCATTGGAGCAGTGTCTCACGCCCTCCGCGTCCACTCCCGGAAGACTATCAGGATCTATGTCCGCACTTTGTTCTATCCAAGGCGGAGGAGGCTGCATGCGACTTTGAACTGCCCGAAAATAGTTCAGGCCACCTTCTATGCCATGTTGCGTAACGATGCTGTAGGATTAGGCATTGTGAATGGCTTTATAGCTGCTGACTTGAAGCCATCTTTTGAAGGTTTGCGATGGACATCTTTTGAGTCTTGGATGTACGTCAACAGGCGCGAGGAACAGCTTCACCAACAGTCCCCCCAGGGGGTACTCGGGGGCCTGTGAGTGGCCAAGAGGAGAGCTCGGGCTCCACTGATTCCCTATCCCCTTCTAGCGATGAAGAGTAGGGCTAGATTTTTCACAGCATTTCCCTGTGTTGTGTTTCTTCGCATTCTTCCTTGCGGGGTGCGTCTGCAATTGCGAGTCTTAATAATAAAATGACATTCCCTTTTCCTAGGGGCTGATTTCTTTACAGAACCTACTGTGCTCTTACTTTGAACGATCTCCTCTGGGTCTTCACGTCGTCCCTCGAACCAGCCCGGTGGTCAGATCTCAGGGAGCCCGTAGGATGGACACGACTATCCGATTTTGTTTTATTTTTTGCTCCAAGTTGCAGGGGCCATGTGTCACAAGCGGATTGGCTGGTTGTCACCTTGGGAAGTGAGCTGTCCTTTGGGCTGCTTACCTCTCACCATAAAAGGGAGTGGCGAGGCTTCTTTAGTAGGTGACATCCGAAAAATTTCCTTGACTTTTATTAGAGGGAGATAGAGAGTGAGTGAAGGAAAATGATCCTTTTCCCAAACTTCACCAGTACCAAGCAGGCGAACGAATACGTTCAGGACACTTTTCGCTGGCATCTGCGACAGTCTTCAGCTCTTCGCCTGAACCTGCTCCCTGAGGATTGTCACGGCCTCTACTCGGGCTTTGACGTCAGTGTGGTGACACAATACGCCCATGACTCCAGCATTCCGGAGATTGTGCAGGCGATGTTCTATGCCATGGTCCTTAATGATACTGCAGAACTGGGGCTTTCATGCAGGATCGACATGAACTGCACGATGTCGGTCCTGCGCCGTCTGAACTGGGCTATCATTGAGACCTAGCTGTGGGGAATTGAGCGAAGGCTCCGGAGTGCTCAGATCCCCCATTTTACAAATCCACACGTGGACCCCGCGGCATCGGGCGACCCTGTGGAAGATACGGGTTTTAGCGACGCCCCTCCTGCGTCAAGTGATGAAGAGTAAGTGTAGAAGTTTCATTGTATCTTGCTTCCTTTGTTTGTCATCTTTATCATTTGTAAAAGTTAAGGAGCAGCTTTGCCTTTTGAATAATAAAATAGTTGTTCTGTGTTATCTGAACTTAATCTTTACTTAATACCCTTTCGTTCATCTCTGCTCAATACTTTCATATGGATTGGTCTTTCGGGGGGTCGGCCGAGTAGTGTTGGGCCTACCACGGCCATCGTGTACCACTCTACCTCTAGACCTAGCAGTCGGACCCTTAGCCCCTAATGGGGCGGAGAGTGTAATGACCGACCCTAAGGCCATGGTTATGGACCCTTAGCCCCTATTAGGGTTAAGAAGTATAGTGATCGGGCCTGAGGCCATGCTCATGGAATCTTAGCCCCCATTGGGTTTAAAAGTGAAGCGATCGACCCTGAGGTTGTGCTCATGGGCTCATGACTTTTGGCCCCCATTGGGGCTAAGAGTGTAGCGACCAGCCCTCAGGCTATGCTTATGGACCCTTAGCCCCTATTGGGGCTAAGAGTATAGCGACTGGCCCTAAGGCCGTGCTCATGGGCCCTTAGCCCCCGGGCTAAGAGTGTAGCGGCCGACCCTAAGGCTATGAACTCGTAGACTGAGCTGCTCGGTCCTTAGCCCTCGCTGGGGCTACAGGTTTGCCGCAAGCCCTTAGACTGAGCAGCTGGATCGTCCCCTTCCCCCAGGCCAATGAAGATGTAATGGTAAAGGGTGGTTCTTAGCCACCATGTGTTATCTCAGGTGTTCACGTGTTAGGATGCCGTCCCTCTGAGTTTCTAGGGTACAGCACCCCCTCCTCCTCTCCCTCCTGCTTCCCTTATATAAACGAAGTGGGATCCTTTGAAGCGCGTCATTTATTGCTTCCTCAAAAATCTTCTAGAGAGAGAAGTGGAGTTCCAGAGAGAGAAGCTCTGCCACCCCTTTAGTCTATATTCAAACTCACTGTAGCATCTTCAACCTTCTCCTTTGAATCTTCAAAGGACTTATGCGTGCCTTCAACCCTGCCTTCAACCTTCTCTTTAACCTCTTCATCTTCTGTAGGTATGCCTTTGTACCTCCTTTGAGGATTGTTGTTGTATTATATTTTACGTGCTTATGTCTTCATCCTATTCATCAAGCGGGGACATCCCTAAGGGACTAGCCGGCCCCCAGATGGCAGGTCGCCATCCACAGTTTCCTAGCCTCCTAGTCTTTACTGATGGCCAGGTGGTGGCACACGTTCCCCCAAAAAATTAGTTTAGGGAACCCAAAAGGTTTCCCTACGCAGTGCCAATTTTTGAGCCCGACACCCCATCATGGTCTAGTTACGAGTATTCCTCCAATCCCAGCATCCTCAGTATTAAGGAAGAGGTTTCATATCCATTGGAAGTCACTGATTTCCAGGCACGACGAATGGTTAAGACCAAGTCTACCCCTCACGTCTGGACTCCCATCGAGCTGTTGTCCGAAGGGACTACTGAAGGTAATTCCGCTTCAGGTTCTCAAAGGCTGGGGCCCGAGGTGTTATCTGCTAGTTCTACCTCTTCTTTAGCTAGGACGTCTGCTAGCTCATCTTCAGATACGACGTCTGCTAGCTCATCTTCAGATAGGACGTCTGCCAACTCTTCTTCTCATGGGATGTCGGCTAGCTCTCCGTCACGGGGAGCACCCAGAGCCCTAGGAAGGGCAGTGCTTAAGAAGAAGGGTGGTACCTCGATAGAGCCGGTCTTCGAGATCGTAGCTAATGGGTTGGTGTTTTCTTGGGGTCCATCTTGCCTGGACCCTCTGGATGGACCGAGCCCGCACTTTCCCCATCCAAAAGTCACGCCTTCCCTGAAGAGAACGACCCTTGAGAAAAAGTATCTTCTGCCCGTGGGATATAGTTTCGTAATCCCTAAGGCAGACGCAACGGTGAATGAACCGCCCCAGAAATGTATTGTGATCTACCAAGCAGCCTTCAACGGTGAATGAACCGCCCCAGGAATAAAAGTTTTCAAAGAGAGAAAGACTCCGTTCGCAGCTCCAACCAGAGTCTTAGTATGTGATCATAACCATGACCTTTCCCCTTTTTAGGGAGACTAAAGAGATGGCTGACTACGTGTGGGAAACCTTCCAATGGCATTGGAGGAGTGTCTCACGCCCTCCGCGTCCACTCCCGGAAGACTATCGGGATCTATGTCCGTACTTTGTTCTATCCAAGGCGAAGGAGGCTGCATACGACTTTGAATTGCCCGAAAATAGTTAAGGCCACCTTCTATGCCATGCTGCTTAACGATGCTGTAGGATTAGGCATGGTGAATGGCTTTATAGCTGCTGACTTGAGGCCGTCTTTTGAAGGTTTGCGATGGACATCTTTTGAGTCTTAGATGTACGTCAACAGGCGTGAGGAACAGCTTCACCAACAGTCCCCCCAGGGGGTAGTCGGGGGCCTGTGAGTGGCCAAGAGGAGAGCTCGGGCTCCACTGATTCCCCATCCCCTTCTAGCGATGAAGAGTAGGGCTAGATTTTTCACAGCATTTCCCTGTATTGTGTTTCTTCGCATTCTTCCTTGCGGGGTGCGTCTGCAATTGCGAGTCTTAATAATAAAATGACATTCCCTTTTCCTAGGGGCTGATTTCTTTACAGAACCTACTGTGCTCTTACTTTGAACGATCTCCTCTGGGTCTTCACGTCGTCCCTCGAACCAGCTCGGCGGTCAGATCTCAGGGAGCCCGTAGGATGGACACGACTATCCTATTTTGTTTTATTTTTTGCTCCAAGTTGCAGGGGCCACGTGTCACAAGCGGATTGGCTGGTTGTCGCCTTGGGAAGTGCGCTGTCCTTTGGGCTGCTTACATCTCACCATAAAAGGGAGTGGCAATGCTTCTTTAGTAGGTGACATCCGAAAATTTTCCTTGACTTTTATTAGAGGGAGATAGAGAGTGAGCGAAGGAAAATGATCCTTTTGCCAAACTTCACCAGTACCAAGCAGGCGAACGAATACGTTCAGGACACTTTTCGCTGGCATCTGCGGCAGTCTTCAGCTCTTCGCCCGAACCTGCTCCCTGAGGATTATCACGGCCTCTACTCGGGCTTTGACCTCGGTGTGGCGACACAATACGCCCATGACTCCAGCATTCCGGAGATTGTGCAGGCGATCTTCTATGCCATGGTCCTTAATGATACTGCAGAACTGGGGCTTTCATGCAGGATTGACATGAACTGCACGATGTCGGTCCTGCGACGTCTGAACTGGGCTATCATTGAGACCTAGTTATGGGGAATTGAGCTAAGGCTCCGGAGGGCTCAGATCCCTCATTTTACAAATCCACACGTGGACCCCGCGGCATCGGGCGACCTTGTGGAAGATACGGGTTTTAGCGACGCCTCTCCTGCGTCAAGTGATGAAGAGTAGGTATAGAAGTTTCATTGTATCTTGCTTCCTTTGCTTGCCATCTTTATCATTTGTAAAAGTTAAGGAGCAGCTATGCCTTTTGAATAATAGAACAGTTGTTCTGTGTTATCTGAACTTAATCTTTACTTAATACTATTTCGTTCATCTCTGCTCAATACTTTCATATGGATTGGTCTTTCGGGGGGTCGGCTGAGTAGTGTTGGGCCTACCACCGTCATCATGTACCACTCTGCCTCTAGACCTAGCAGCCGGACCCTTAGCCCCTAATGGGGTTGAGAGTGTAGCGATCGGCCCTAAGGCCATGGTTATGGACCCTTAGCCCCTATTAGGGTTAAGAAGTATAGCGACCGGCCCTGAGGCCATGCTCATGGAATCTTAGCCCCCATTGGGTTTAAAAGTGAAGCGATCGACCCTGAGGTCGTGCTCATGGGCTCATGACTCTTAGCCCCCATTGGGGCTAAGAGTGTAGTGACCAGCCCTCAGGCTATGCTTATGGACCCTTAGCCCCTATTGGGACTAAGAGTATAGCGACTGGCCCTAAGGCCGTGCTCATGGACCCTTAGCCCCCATTGGGGCTAAGAGTGTAGCAGCCGACCCTCAGGCTGTGCTTATGAACCCGTGGACTGAGCTGCTCGGTCCTTAGCCCTCACTAGGACTACAGGTTTGCCGCAGGCCCTTGGACTGAGCAGCTGGATTGTCCCCTTCCCCCGGGCCAATGAAGGTGTAACGGTAAAGGGTGGTTCCTAGCTACCACATGTCATCTTAGTTGTTCACGTGTTAGGATGCCGTCACTCTGAGTTTCTAGGGTACAGCACCCCTCCTCCTCTCCCTCCTGCTTCCCTTATATAAACGAAGTGGGATCCTTTGAAGCGCGTCATTTATTGCTTCCTCAAAAATCTTCTAGAGGGAGAAGTGGAGTTCCAGAGAGAGAAGCTCTGCCACCCCTTTAGTCTATATTCAAACTCACTGTAGCATCTTCAACCTTCTCCTTTGAATCTTCAAAGGACTTATGCGTGCCTTCAACCCTGCCTTTAACCTTCTCTTCAACCTCTTCATCTTCTGTAGGTATGCCTTTGTACCTCCTTTGAGGATTGTTGTTGTATTATATTTTGCGTGCTTATGTCTTCATCGTATTCATCAAGCGGGGACATCCCTAAGGGACTAGCCGGCCCCCAGATGGCAGGTCGTCATCCACAGTTTCCTAGCCTCCCGGTCTTTACTGATGGCCAGGTGGTGGCATACGTTCCCCCAAAAAATCAGTTTAGGGAACCCAAAAAGGTTCCCTACGTAGTGCCAATTTTTGAGCCCGGCGCCCCATCATGGTCTAGTTACGAGTATTCCTCCAATCCTAGCATCCTCAGTATTAAGGAAGAGGTTTCGTATCCATAGGAAATCACTGATTTCTAGGCACAACGAATGGTTAAGACCAAGTCTACCCCTCGTGTCTGGACTCCCGTCGAGCTGTTGTCCAAAGGGACTACTGAAGGTAATTCCGCTTCAGGTTCTCAAAGGCTGGGGCCCGAGGTGTTATCTACTAGTTCTACCTCTTCTTTGGCTAGGACGTCCACTAGCTCGTCTTCAGATAGGACGTCCGCTAGTTCTTCTTCAGATGGATTGTCAACGAACTCTTCTTCTAATGGGATGTCGGCTAGCTCTCCGTCACGGGGAGCACCCAGAGCCCCAGGAAGGGTAGTGCTTAAGAAGAAGGGTGGTACCTCGATAGAGCCGGTCTTCGAGATCGTAGCTAATGGGTTGGTGTTTCATGGGGGTCCATCTTGCTTGGACCCTCTGGATGGACCGAGCCCGCACTTTCCCCATCTAAAAGTCACGCCTTCCCTGAAGAGAACGGCCCTTGAGAAAAAGTATCTTCTGCCCGTGGGATATAGTTTCGTAATCCCTAAGGCAGATGCAACGGTGAATGAACCGCCCTAGAAATGTATTGTGATCTATCAAGCAGCCTTCAACTATAGCATACGGTTTCCTCTCCACCCAGTAATTGTGGAGATTTTGATTAAGTTTGAGCTTGCGCCTGCATAGATTTTGCCCACGTCCTGGCACAACATATGCTCTTTCATAGCGGCGTGCGAGCTGCGCGACCTTGCCTGTACTGCCCGAGCATTTGGCCTAGTCCATTCGATCCAGAGGGCTCCTAAGGAGACCGCGAACCTAGAATGGTATTGTTTTAACAAATGGTCGGGTTATATAACGGCCATTGAGAAGTCCTAAGTGAAGCATTAGAAGTATGACTTCCTCTTTGTCCGCCGGGATTCAGGCTGGGGGGATCTTTCTGGTTGGAATCAGGAGAAGCCAATCAGGAATCCCTTTAGGGAGCCATCCGTGAGGAGTTGAGGACGGCTTGCAACTTTCTTTACTACATACGGGCGGATGATCGCCCGAGGCCTATTCCTAAGTTTATGGCTAAGGTGATAGAATCAACGCAGGAGCCCGAGAAGAGGAAGAGTAAATCTAGTGACAGGGAGCTTTGGAATTGGCTTCATAGGTGAAGTTCTTCGAGAATGACTTCTTCTTGGCTGCTGCAAGCCTCCTAATCCTTAAAAGAATTTTTTAAAGGGTACTCAACATCCCTACCTTGGTCAGCCTTTTCATTTGGTTCTGACCTGACTCTTTTTAATTTTGCGCAAAACAAGTGAGGGCAAAGCTGATGCCTTTGAGAGCGGAGATGCCACCCCCGAATAGATAGTAGTCGAGGCTGAGCATCATCGAGAGGAAGAGAGGGCTTGCCTTGTGAATGTGGCGACTAAGAAGGTACAAGCCTCGGCCTTTTGGATTTCTCAAATGTTATACTCCTTATACTTGGAGACTACCTTTCTCCCCTTGTCGTAGGCACCCTCTCTGGTATCGTGCAGGAAGAAGCCCGCAATAAGTCTACCCCCTGCAGTTAGGCACAAGTGTCCACGGATCGAAGACTGTCGAGACGATGCTGCAGCTTCTACCCCAGCCTCTGTTTAGAGGAAAGAGGTTAGATGGTTACCTCCTCCGACATGCTCCGCAGACCGGTTGGTTGGTGGCTAGGCCCTGGGTCCCCAAGGAGTCCTCGGTACCCCCAAGGCCGTGCAGGCGGCTTCGCTGTCCGTCGGAGAAACTCCCACATGCACCCGAGTGTGCTCTACTAACTTCTGGGCAGCTGATTCAGCTGCCAAGTTGGAACTGGTTCGAGACCTGGCTAAGTCATGGGACTTAGAAGCCTCGGGGAATTCAGAGCCCCCTAAGGTCACCGAGGAGGAGGTGACTGTTGCTGAGGTAGGTGGAACGTTCTCCTTCTTTTCCTCTTTTTCTAGTTTGCCATTCTCTATCTCTCATACATTATTAACTCTTCGTGAATTGGTTCGCAGGCACTCGCTCAGGCAATGAAGGTTATGTCCGAGCATTGAAGGTTGGAAGAGGCTGCAGCTAGGTACAAGCATCGTTGGGAGAAGCTGAGGTATGAAAAAGACACTTGGAAGGCCGAGAAGAAGGACCTGCAGGGCAAGTTAAATAAGACACTCACTACGACCGAAGTTGCGCTGGCAAAGGCTAATGCTGAAGCCACAGTAGGGGTCGAGAAGGTGGGGGTTGAGAAGGCGGCCAAGGCCGAGGGGGCGGGCTACCGACGGGGCTAAGAAGAAAGTGTAGAATTCCTACGTAATTTCTTGATGACTTTGGCCCCTGACTTCCAAGAAGACAGCTACTTTGAGGCTTACATCCACTATGTGGAGGAGCGCCAGCGGGTTGAGGCGGAAGACCGGGACCCCAAAGAGGTGGACTTTACCTGCCCTCTGGTAAGGGGGATGACCTTGAAGCTGAGGGAACTACTCCTCTGGACGATGAGGCGGGGACCCCGAACGATGAGGACTACGGCGATGGGAGCGAGTCCGGCACATAGCCCCTTTTGCGTTTTCCTTCGTTGTCCCCTTTTGGCCCGTTGGCCTCCCATTGCTATCTGTACTTCTTTGTTCTCCTATTAATGACAGACAGTTATCCATTTTTTGGCAATGACTTTTAATGTTTGTACTCCTTTGCTGTTCGTCGTACTTGTTGTTTTGCTTAGCTTTTGTTTTGCTTTGCTCATTCCATATGGGATAGTAGCCCCCAAGCGAAAGGATAAGTAGTGTGATACTGATCTTTGTCGACTCTAAGGATTGTATTTGAAGGAGCCTTTGTCGCCGGTGGGGTGGTGACAGGCACATAAGCCATTTTGTAGAGATCCTTGGCCCACATTAGGGCTAAGAGTATTGCGATTGGCTGTAAGGCCGAGCTCATGGACTCTTCAGCCCTTGTTTGGGCTAAGAGCATAGCAGCTGGCCCTTGGGCCGTGCTTATAGACCCTTAGCCCCCATTAGGGCTAATAGTATAAAGTCCGGCCCTAAGGTAATGCTCTTAGGCTCTTAACCCTCATTGAGGCTAAGAATGTATTGAACGACCCTCAGGCCATGATCATGGACCCTTAGCCCCCATTAGGGCTTAGAGTGTTGCGATCGACCCTTGGGTTGTGCTTACAAACCCTTAGCCCCCATTGGGGCTAGGGGCTAAGAGTGTAGCGTCCAACCCTAAGGCCGTGCTCCTGGGCTCTTAGCCCCGATTGGGACTAGGAATATAGCAACCAACCCTCAACCTATGCTCATGGACCCTTAGCCCCTATTTGGGCTACGCGTGCAGCGACCATCCCTAAGGCCGTGCTCCTAAGCTCATAGCCCCCATGGGGCCTAAGAGTGTAGTGATTGGCCCTAAGATCGTGCTCATGGACCCTTAGGCGTTGTATTTATTTCTTTTAAAGCAGGAGTACATAACGATTGGGCGTTTACAAGGGGAAACTGTGAGCAGTACTTCCACAAATTGCTGCTATGCCAAGTTTGCGGTATGGGTGTGCCATAAGTGGGTTGAATGCGATACGTGCCGGGTGGTACCTGAGTGAGCACCTTGTATGGGCCTTCTCAGTTGGCTATGAGCTTGCCATGCTCGTTTGCACGTGCCGTAGCTTCTATTTAGTAAAGAACGAAGTCGCCTACTTGTATCTGCTCTTCTCTTAGGAGGGCGACGCCTCAAACTGAGGGGAGGAGATTTAAGGCTTCTCAAAGTGCCTCGTTGTTCAACTCTTCCTGAAATGTTGTAAGGCGATGAGTGTGTATGGTAAGGCTTCAGCCCTGTATGCTAGCATGAATGGTGTTTCTCCTGTCGCAGCTTTTGTTGTTGTGCGTAGGGCCTATAGTACACCATACAACTCTTCTGCCTACTGACCCTTAGCCTCATCAAGGTTCTCTTGTAGGCTATGTAAGATTGATTTGTTTGCCGCTTCTGCCTATCCGTTAGTCTGGGGTGGGTGATAGTGGTAAACCAGGCTTGACACCCGAAGGTCCTAAGGTAGTATGTGATCTTAGTTGTGTTAATTACCGCCCGTTATCGAAGATCATTGTGTGAGGGATACCGAAGCAAGTGATTATGTTCTTCCAGATGAATTTTCGTACTTTAGCGGCAGTGATGGAAGCCACAGCTTCAACCTCAATCCACTTTGTGAAGTAATCTACTGCGACAAAAAGGTACTTGTGTTACCCTGTGGCTTTAGGGAAGGGCCCTAGTATGTCCATACCCCAAGTGGCGAAGGGTAGGTGGCTGACAATGGGAGCTAGGGGAGTGGTGGGCAGCCGTTGGATGGGGGCGAACTTTTGGCGCTTGTTGCAGGTTCAGACCAAGTTCATGGCATCTTCTTGCAGACTTGGGCAATAGTAGTCGGTATGTATGGTTGTGACAGCCAACGTGTGGCCCCCTATATGTGAGCGGCATACCCCTTCGTGTAGCTCCTCAAGTATCTTATTTCCCATCTCTAGGGTCACGCAATGTAGGAGGGGCCAGGCGAATGATCTTTCACACAGTATTCCCTCGTACAAGATAAACCAATTGGACCGCCATTTTACATGGTCGACCTCTTTTGGGTCGGCATGTAAGGTACCATCGGTAAGGTGGGCGCGGATGGGATCCATCCATGCTGAGCTCCTATCCATCCATAATATTTCATGGGGATTAATGCTCCTCCCCATCAGGGTCTCCTACTGGATATTCTTAGGTTTTCTGTCTTCTGAGGAGCTTGCCAACTTCGATAGAGCGTTAGCCTTGCGATTTTCTAGCCGAGGGATGCGCATTATCGTGAAGTTTTTAAGTAGTCTAGTAGCCTCCCGTACTCACCTAACGTAGGCCGCCACAGTATCGTCCTTAATGTCGTATTCCCTATTAAGCTGGCTAACCACCAGTTGGGAGTAAGAAAATGCTTGGACCAAATCGGCCCCAGCGGTGTAGCATAGTTCTATTCCCATTATTAAGGCCTCGTATTCACCTTTGTTGTTGGACCCCTTGAACATGAACTTCAAGGCATGCTCGCGCCGCTCTCCGCCAAGGCTCTCAATGATAACGTCGGCCTCGCTTGCATCCTTCGTAGAGAAACCATCAACGTAGAGACTCCATGGTCGAGGGGGCAGATTACAGCCCGTAGTGGGGCCATGCTTTCAGCCAGGTCCTGGGCTTTTATGGCTCGCCCTGATTCAAAGGCCAGATCATATTGAGACAGTTTAACGACCCACTTTAGGAGTCGTCTAGAAGCATCCAGCCTTTGAAGGATGTTCTTCAAGGGCCGGTCAGTGAGAATGACGACCTTGTGAGCTTTAAAGTAGGGTCGCAGCTTTCGACTGGCCATCACCAGCATGTAGGCAAATTTCTCTATGAGGAGGTAATTTGTTTTGGGCCCCGCCAGGGCGTGGCTTAGCAGTATACTGGGATTTATTCCTTTCCTCGATCCGCCAGTAGGACCGCGCTAATGGCGTGCTTTGAGACGACCAGGTAAAGTAGGAGTTTTTTGCGCTTGAGGGGGCTCGCTATTTTAGGGAAGTGAGCCAAATATGCCTTCAAAGCCTGGAAGGCCTCGTTGGCTTCCTGATACCAGGTGAAGCTGGTTCGCTGGCACAGGATGCGGAAGAATGGCTGGCACTTGTCCGCAGATCTAGACATGAATTGCCTTAGGTCTGCAATACATCCCGTCAACCGTTGTACCTCTTTGATGTTTCTAAGCGGCTTCATGTCTAAGATGGCCTGGACCTTGTTCGAGTTGGCCTCTATTCCACGGCTATTGATCATAAACCCTAGGAATTTACCCGATCGTACCCTAAATACACACATGTTGGGATTAAGCTTCATCCCAAAGGCCCAAAGTATGTCGAATGTCTGTCACAGGTCTAGGTCGTGCGCTGCATCAATCATGGATTTCACTATCATATCGTCAACATAAACCTCCATGGTCTTACCAATGAGAGGCTTGAACAGCTTGTTCACAAGTCGCTGGTAGGTAGCCCCTGCATTCTTCAACCCAAAAGGCATAATCCTGTAACAGAATAAGCCGCGGTTGATGATGAACGTCGTCTTCTCGTGATCTTCTTAAGATAAGGGAATCTGATGGTATCTTGAGAAGGCATCCGTGAAACTTAACAAGGCGTGCCCAGCAATAGCATCTACTAGCTTATCGATCTTTGGGAGGGGATAACTGTCTTTTCGATAGGTCTTATTTAGGTCAATGAAGTCTATGCACATCTTCCACATCCCGTTGGGCTTTTTTACCAGTACCTCATTTAAGATCCACTCGGGGTATTGGCATTGCCTTATGAATATGGCCTCTAGTAATTTTTAAACCTCCGCAGTTGCCGCGACTGCCCTCACTGGGCCTATGTGCCATTTCTTCTAAATGACCAGGTTATGAAGTGGGTCCACCTTCAATCTGTGCTCCATGACAGCCAGATTGATGTCGGGCATTTCCTTAAGGCCCAAAGCAA
>JAKOGI010000364.1:512483-514983 GCA_029747015.1 Carnegiea gigantea | reverse complement strand
ACTGCTCTATGCTGAGAACCTATCCATTCTGAATAATGTTATGATCAATGGGGCTCCTGATGGTTGGTTGAGTGCCAAGCAGGTTTTTGTAATAAGAGAGCATCACCCTTCCTACTTGTTCAAAACCCTCTGCTATGTTTTCATTGTCTTCCTTGAGAGTAAAAATGTAGGATGCCAGCTTTCTTTGCTTTGCTTTGGCAAATAATAGCTTGGTATTATCATCATCATGTCAAATCCATTTGAATTTACCTTGCTGCTTTAGTAATGAGTGACTGGAGGAGAGGATTGTGATGTAATGCAGTCTCAGGTCCCTTTCTGTAAGGAGCAGTGCAAGGTCATTTGGTGATGATTAAGGGCTGTTTGGATGTCAGTGAGCTTCTGCCTTGTGGTTTGTTGCTGTTCTCTAAGGTCCTGGAAGTGATCTCAGTTCAGTTTGCTCAGCTGGAATCTCATCTTTGCTAGAAAAGCATACACTTGCTTTAAATTAATGATGTGATGTGTTCTGGGGATAGTGGCAGTCACCATGGGCATGAAATCTTTGTGTAAAGACCACATATCACAATATTTAAAACTGAGTTGAGGCTTTGGAGAAGTGGGGAATTGAATAATTAGTGGAGTATGATCTGACAGGCCAAGGGCATCAAATTTAACTTAAGTGAAATCAAAGACATCGCACTAGTAGCTATTGATTACAGACCTATCGATTCTGCTCTAAATTGACTTATTTGTCCATGAGAAATAGTAACCTGTGCTTCTCATTTCAGCTAGGTCACACTGCTCTATGAAGAGGGAAAGCTCCCTTATATCCTGGTCATTAACCTCGTCCCCCCCAATCCTATCCTCCTTGTAAAGGATTGCATTGAAGTCTCCAAGTAGCACCATGCATTAGTCATTGATTGGCTATGGTGGTCAGTTCAGACCATAAATCCCTTCTTTGCTGCTCCCGATTCAGACCATATACCAATGTGAGATAAAATTGTTTAAGTGACCCCAGTTGAGTCATTTGGCAATGGATAAATTGCTCATGGATCTGTGTTGTTTCTACTGAATAAACATTTGGCCTCCATGCAATCTAAACCCTACCTTTGGAGTTGAGAGAAAAATTATTTTGCCATCTCCACCCTAGAAAGACCTTGGTAGCCACTTTGTCCACATTTTCGGGTTTGACTTTTGTCTCAAATAACCCAACTGAACCCACTTTATTGAGGTCCAAGTAGATATTGATATCCACTTGTTTATTAGGCTAGTTCAGGCCTCTAACTTTCCATCCCACTATGTTCTCCATGAGGGGAAGGGGGAGGGTCATGAATGTCTGGTTTTGATGGCTGCTGCTTCTCTTGTATGGCGCTCAAAAGCTGATATGAATTAGTGCAGCTACCATTTCCTGCTATTTTATGTTTAGTGATGTTGTGCTGCTGTTGCTCTGAGATGTGCTTTGCTGATGATCTGCTGGGAACTAGGGTGAACTCATCTAAGCCTTGCTGTACTTGATCAGAGGGTTATGAACAGGCTATTTTTCAATTGGCTGTCTTGCCACAGGTCTCCACTCCTGTCTCATTATCCCCTTCTTCTTACAAATAGATTCTTCATGTCCAAACATGCGACAATGACGGCATTTAACTGGAAGCCATTCATGTTTCACTGACTGCCGTAGAAGCATCTCCTGCTCATTAATGAATTCAATGTGTAAAAGGACCTCCTATGGGAATGTCAATAAGCACACGGGCATAGCTAATCCATGTTTTCTCGTTTGTATACTTGTCTGTTTTAATAAGGATACCCAACACACTGCAGATTTTGCTTAAGCTAGATGTACCCCAGTATTTAATGTCCAAGTTTGGGAATTATACTCAGAGAGGAAGGGACTTGATTGCTTCTGTTTGCATATCCATTTTCAGATTCCAGCTTTTAACTAGGAATGGTTTACTATCAAAGTAATAGAGGCCCTTTTTTCCACTTGGATTTTGTCTTGCAAATTCACAAATCTGACTAGAAAGACCCCCTTGTGCAGTTGCAGCATCTTATCAAGTTCAAAATTTGCCCAGAAGGGGTAAATGAAGCCCTTCATTACTTCAAAAGGAGGGTTTACTCTTAGTACAGAGCAGATGGGGGCATTTTGCCAATATTCAATCTCTTCTTTAACATCCTCATTCAGCAATTTGGCACATTTCTTTCCATAAATGTCATAGGCAGGTGTAAATTGCATATTAGTGCCTTCATCTGGATCAACCAGTGACGCATAACTACTAACTATCGGGGATTAGGGTACCTGAGTCTGACTTAGCCGAGTAATCGAAACTGAAGTATTGGCCGGGGTAGCGGGTAAAAGTGAAATCGGAGATCCTGGCTCAGCCTCCGGGGTGGAATCCTGCCTCGTGGAAGGACTAGAGTGTGGAAACTGTTTGGGCCGCCCTCTTCTTCCCCTTACCATGGCAGCACGCCGCCGGGAGCCTCACTAGAGAGTCACCGGGAATCGCCAGACAGAAAAAGGATTACAGAA
>JAKOGI010000364.1:502500-512383 GCA_029747015.1 Carnegiea gigantea | reverse complement strand
GGCGGCGGGGGGATGCACAACGGAGGAACCTGTTGCCCGATCCGCACAGGGAAAAACTACAGTCTCGGCAACTGGCTCCACTCCCTGTGCGACACACTCTAAGCGAACCGCGAGCATGAACAGACTTCTCAGCTGAGGGGAGAGAACTCAAGTAGGCGATGCCCCAATCCGAAGCGCTATACACGCCGCGACCGTACCTGAAGCCCGCCTCCATGAGGGTCTGCACCGAATAGACCGCTCTCCCCACAGGGTTTCACGGCGCGGCGGGGAGAGGAGGAGTCCCTCAGTGGTTGAGGTCGAACGCCACCCTGACACCCCTATCAAGGTGTCGGGGACAGGACAGCCGCTTGGCCAATTGTGTTTCCCGTCTCGACCCTGTTTAGCGCCAAGATCATCAATGCTCCGCGTTACGGGAAGGTCAAGATGCCGACTATGGATCTCTATGACGGGATCACGGACCCGGAAGAGCACCTGGGAGTTTACAAAGGCCAGATGTATGTGCAAGATGTGGATGGCACGTCCTACTGCCACTACTTCCCTGCCACCTTAAAGGGAGTGGCGCAGTCTTGGTTCAACGGTCTTACCCCAGGGAGCATAACTTGCTTCCAAGACCTGGCCGATAAGTTCGTCAGCTAGTTCATTACTAGTCGTCCACCGAGTTCATCAAACGCTTCCATCAAGAGGCAGTGCTGATCCCTGACTTGGAAGGCAGGGTAGCATACACTTCTTTCTTGAATGGCCTTAAGAGTGGCCGCTTCAAGTTCTCCTTGGCGGAGCAGAAGAAGACAACATTGGCGGAAGCCTTGAGGGAGGCTGCAAATTTCATCCGGGACACTGAGATTTACGCTAACAGCTCGAACACCCCGAAGAAAACGAAGACTCCAGGGGACCGGGGCTTTAATCGTGGCGAAAGGAATCCTGCCCCCGGGACAGAAGACTGCAGTTCGAGGCGCCCGGCCCGCGGTTCAGCACAGATGCAAGGAGTATCCTCATGGAGGTCAGGGGACACCCGATGTTGCATTGGCCGCCTCCTATGGCGGCACCTCCCAGACCTCCGAACGCTCGGAAGTATTGTGAATTCTACGAGCAGAGCGGGCATACCACGACCGAATGTCGAGAATTGAAAAATGCCCTTCATGAGCTAGCGGATAAGGGGCAGATTGATTGGTTTTTGAAAAGGTGGCCACGATTCCTGCAGCAGGAACAGACCCCCGCTTCGCCCCCGCCGCGGGATGAGGAATGTTCCACGGACGTCGTGGCCACCATAGCGGGCGGCTACGTGGAGGAAATAACTTGGACGGCATGAAAAGCTCAACTTAGAAGCGCGCAGTAAGTGCTCGCTGTCGAGCAGGGATCTTACATTACGGCGCCCACGATGGTGTTTGGGGGAAAAGACGCCCCGTGGTTTGCTTCCCCTCATAACGACCCCCTGGGAGTCGAGATGAAAATCGCCACTGCGATTGTACGATGAATCCTGGTCGACACGGGCAGTTCCGTGGATATTATAACCTAGGATTTCTTAAAGAGGCTCTCACACCCAGGACGCGACCTCATTCCCATGGCGAATCCTATCCTAGGCTTCAAGGGGCAGGAAGTTAATCCCACGGGAATGATTCACCTCCCAGTGCGCTTTGGTGATAAGAACAAGTTCAAAAGCCTTGAGGTTGACTTTCTATTAGTTGACATACCCACGGCCTACAATACAATTATTGGGCGGCTGACCCTCCACAGAGTGAAGGCCTTAGTGGCCCCATACCTTTTCCAGCTTCAATTTGAAACGGATGACGGAAACATTGGGGAGCTCCGTAGGGACCAGCGGATAGCCCGAGAATGCTACCTGGTAAGCATAAAACCCCTCATCGAACGGACCAGGGAGCGTGGGACCTCAGGACCACCCCACACGGAGAAGCGGGCAAAGGCAGGGCTGCCCATTCTGGTCCCAGAGGCTTTGGTGATCTACACCCTCGTTTTTTCAGAGCCTCCGCGACCGCGGCCAGAAGTTGCGGATGCGGTGGAACACCTGCCGCTCGAGGAAGAACGGCCGGAGCGTACCATGCAGCTCGGCCACGACATCGCGGCCGATGGCCGCCAATCACTTGTTTCCCTCCTGCGAGAATATAAGGATGTTTTCGCCTTCGAACCTGAGGAGTTGCCCGGTATCGCCCCAACTGTGATGGAACACCGCTTAAATGCTGATCCTCGGTAGAAACCGGTTGTTCAATAGAAGCGCCATATGGGCCTCGAACGAGCAGTCGTGGGTGACGCCGAGGTTCAAAAGCTGCTGAAGGCTGGCTTCATTCGAGAATGTCACTACCATGAGTGGATCTCGAATGTGGTGTTGGTCAAGAAGCCAAATAGGACATAGAGGATGTGCGTGGCCTTCACAGACCTAAACAAGGCCTGCCCGAAAGATAGCTACCCCTTGCCTAGGATCGATAAGCTGGTGGATGCCACGATCGGTCATGCCCTTCTAAGCTTCATGGACGCATTCTCTGGGTATCACCAGATACCCCTCTGTCTTGACGACCAAGAAAAGGCGGCGTTCATCACGGACCGCGGTCTCCACTGCTATAAAGTGATACCCTTCGGCCTCAAGAATACGGGTGCAACCCACCAGCGCCTAGTTAACAAACTATTTGAGCCACTTATCGGGCAAACCATATAAGAGTATGTTGATGACATGATACTGAAGAGTAAAGCTGAGGAGGATCACAGCAGTGATCTAAAAAAGACGTTTGAAAGCTCAACCCGAAGAAGTGCGTTTGCAGGGTTTGGTAGGGAAAATTCCTCGGTTTCATGATTAGCCATCGCGGTATAGAAGTAAATCCAGACAAAATCCAGGCCATCCTGGATATGAAACCGCCCCAAAACGTGTGGGAAGTGCGGCACTTAACGGGTTGCATAGCGGCTCTTGGATGATTCGTGTCTCGTTGCGCGGACAAATGTCACCCCTTCTTCCTCATCCTGTACCAGCAGAACAATTTCAAGTGGGATGAGCAGGCAGACGAGGCTTTCCAGGCTCTCAAAACGTACTTGGCCTAGCTGCCTAAGATTGCCAGTCCTAGTGTTGTATCTAACTGTGTCAGAGCATGTAGTCAGTGCCATCCTTGTGGCCGAGCGCGCGAGGGAGCAGATACCAGTGTATTACATAAGTCACGCCTTGGCAGGTGCAGAAATGAACTATCCCCTCATTGAGAAATTTGTGTACACCTTGGTAATGGCCAGTCGGAAGCTTAGGCCTTACTTCGAAGCCCACAAGATCTTGGTCTTAACTGACGAACCCTTAAGGAACGTCCTGTAGAAATCGGACGCCTCGGGACGTCTCCTAAAGTGGGCTGTCGAGCTTTCCCATTATGATCTGGCCTTTAAACCGCGGCGGGCCATCAAGGCCCAGGCATTAGCAGACTTTTTAGCCGAGAGCACAGCCCCAGCCGAAAAAGATTCCTAACCGTAGCCTTGGCACTTGTATGTGAATGGCTCATCCACTGAAGATGGTAGTGGGATCGACCTCAGCATTGAGAGTACCACTGGGGCACGGTATGAGCACGCCCTAAAATTCATGCTCAAAGCGTCCAATAACGAGGCTTCGTCGTGGGGATTGAGCTCTGCTACATCGCAGGTGCCGACTACGTCCAAGCCTTCTCTGATTTCGAGCTCATCGTCAGCCAACCTAATGGGTCGTACAACGTGAAGGACGAGGCCATGGCCGCGTACGTCCGGCGAGTTCACGAGGCCACTAAGTTATTAAAACATTTCTCTATCGCGCACATTCCGCGTTCAGAGAATCGACAGGCAGACGCCCTGTCCAAATTGGCAAGCTTATCTGATGATGGGAAGCCCAAGAACATCCAGTGGGAAACTTTAACGAAAAGGAGCATCGACTTGTATGAGGTGCTATGGTTGGATAGAAGCCCGACCTGGATGGAACCTATCCGTGCATACCTCACTGATGGAACATTGCCCACGGACCCCAAGGAGGCTGAGAAAGTCAAGAAAAGGTCAAATTGGTTCATCTTATATGAGGGGATTCTTTACAAGTGGTCTTTCGCCCGGCCTCTCCTACGGTGTGTGAACCCGGCGGAGGGCAAACGAATATTAGAAGAACTGCATGAAGGCATTTGCAACTTGCATGCGAGGGGCCGTGCACTAGCTATTACGGCCATACGAACCGGCTACTACTGGCCTAGTTTGCGGGAGGACGCAGTGACTCTGGTGCGGACCTACGACAAGTGCCCGAAGTTCGCGCCCGTCCACCCCTACGATACCGATAGTCAGTCCCCTCCCATTCGCCACGTGGGGAATGGACATCCTCAGCCCTTTTCCAAAGGCTACTGGCAAACACAAGTACCTCTTTGTGGCGGTAGACTACTTCACCAAGTGGATCGAAGCCGAAGCCGAAGTCGTCGCATCTATAACCACCGCCCAGGTGCGTAAATTTATATAGCACAACACCATCACCCGATTTGGCATCCCTCGCACCATAATCATTGACAATGGACGGCAGTTTGACACTAGCAAGCTCATAGACTACCTCCATAACTTGGGTTGCCAAGCCCGCTTCACGGTCGTCGCGCATCCCCAAACTAACGGCCAGGCCGAGGTGGCCAACAAATCCATCCTTCATGGTCTGCAGAAGAGCTTGATCACACAAAAGGAAAATGGGTGGACGAGCTACACGGAGTCCTATAGTACCTTCGCACCATAGAAAAGACTGCTACAGGTGAGACCCCCTTCATGCTCGCCTACGGTTCCGAGGTGATCTTGCCCGTCGAAGTGGCCCTCCATAGCCATCGGTTGACCACCTTCCAGGAGGCGTTAAATAATGCGGCACTTCGTGAAGCTCTCGACCTCATTCCCTCCATTCATGGTGATGCCCTTCTCTGTGAGGCTCTCTACAAACTTCGCATCGTGCGGCTACACAATCGCTCAGTAAGGATTCAACCTATCCACATCGGCGATCTTGTCCTTTGGCATACGGAGGCTGTTGCTCGAGCAGGGGAAGGCAAGTTAACTGCCAACTGGGAAGGCCCTTACAAGGTCGCCACACAGATCCTCCCTGGCACGTACCGGCTAGAGACCCTCCAGGGTGCCGCTATCCCGCAGGCCTGGCATAGCAGCAACCTGAGGAAATATCACATTTAGGCCTATGTTGTTCTTTCTTTCTTTTTCTAACATGTACCCAATGCGCTTTTCATAATGAATATCCAAGCCCGGGTGATCACCATTTGTACACCTGTCTACCTCTTGTTCCAATATTAAGCACGGCCCTAAGGCCGGTCGCTACCCTCTTAGTCCCTCTGCGGGCTAAGTGTCCATAAGCACGGCCTTATGGCCGGTCGCTACATTCTTCGTCTATCAGCGGGCTAAGGGTCCTTAAGCACGGCTTTATGGCCGGTCGCTATACTCTTAGCCCCTCTGCGGGAGAAGGGTCCATAAGTACGGCCTTATGGCCGGCCGCTATACTCTTAGCCCCTCTGAGGCCTGAGGGTCCATGAGCACGACCTTAAGGCAGGTCGCTACACTCTTAGCCCTTCTGTGGGCTAAGGGTCCATGTGCTAGGCCGGTTGCTACACTCTTAGTCCCTCTACGGGCTAAGGGTCCTTGAGCACGACCTTATGGCCGATCGCTACACTCTTAGCCCCTCTGTGGGCTAGGGGTCCATGAGCATAGCCTTAAGGCCGATCGCTACACTCTTAGTCCCTCTGCGGGCTAAGGATCCTTGAGCACGGCCTTCTGGCCGGTTGCTACACTTTTAGCCCCTCTGCAGGCTAGGGGTCCATGAGCAAGGCCTTAAGGCCGGTCACTACACTCTTAGTCCCTCTGCAGGCTAAGGGTCCTTGAATACGGCCTTATGGCCGGTCACTACACTCTTAGCCCCTCTGCGGGCTAAGGGTCCATGAGCACGGCCTTAAGGCCGGTCACTACACTCTTAACCCCTCCGCGGGCTAAGGGTCCATGAGCACAGCGTCGGTCACTACACTCTTAGCCTTTCTGCGGGCTAAGGGTCATTGAGCACGGCCTCAAGGCCGATCGGTACGCCTTAAGTTCCGTTGGGGGCTATAGGTCCCTGTGCATGGCCCTTTGTTCTTTCGTTTGGGGGCCGCCATCATGAGGATGAAGGAAGAATGAAGTACGAGCATAAAATGAACGAACAAGGTGAAAATATCATATAAAAACGAACATGGCAGAATGATGAAAAGAGGGGAACACTCTTTCATTGAGAATAAAACAACACAAAACACAATTCTTTACAGCCATTTTCGAAACAGGAAGCAAAAATAGGTATAAACAAAACAGGGGGACAGGGGCTACACGTCGGGCTCTCCGTCATCCTCGCGCTCTTCCTTCTCGGACGCACCGGCCTCAGCTTCCAAGGATTGGTGGCCTCATCCTTAGCAGTTTCACCCTCAGATGAAGGAGGGATAAACTCCACCTCCTTGGGATCGCGGCCCTCCATAGCAGCCCGCTCGTGCTCGTCCACAAAGCACAGGTAGGCCTCAAAATACTGGTCATTTGAAAATTCGCTTGCAAGGGTTAGCAAGACCTTGCATAGGTAGACGAGGGCGTCGGAGCGGCCTTGCTGGTAGCCCTGCTCCTTGGCCTAGACTACGTCAGCCGCAGCTTTCTTCAACTGGCGCTGCAGCTCCTTCTTTTCGCTTTCGCGGCCCTCTAGATCTGCCTGCAGCCTCTCACAGCATCTCTGATATTGAGAAACGAGTCCCTCCAGCAACCGGCACTCTGCAACGGCCTTTACCCGTTTGGCGAAGACATCAGCCATGTCCATCTCCTCCTCGAAGACCTTTGGGGGTTCCGGAGCCCCAGGGGCCACCAGGTCCTAGGATTTGACTATATCCTAGACGAGAGAGAGCCTAACGCTTGTGTCCGCCTTGATAAAGCTGGCAGAAGGCCATGGGTGAGTGAGGAGACGCCGCTAGCACCCGGAGTCGCGGCTCCTCTACCTTGGGAAGGAGTTGGATGTGCCTGCTTGGCAGGGGTTTGCTCCCCTGATGACAAGCTCCCCGATTGGTGAGCAGACGGACGGCCGACCCTCGCTTCCCCTACCGGCGAAGGGGCGGACGCCCCGGTCTCCCCAGGGGGTCCCTCGGTCCTCTGCTTCTTGTGGACCGGCAAGCTCACGACGGGCCTCTTCCTGCAAGGTACAAGGGAGGGCGCTTGCATAGAAAAGTTAAGTCAGTTCCGAGAGAAATTAAGGGAGGAAGAGCTCATAAATTCGTATACCATACCGTTTTGGCCTGCTAAGCAATGAGAAGCTGCCTCTCTTCCTCCCGCCTATGCTCGGCAGCGGCTGCCACTTGTTCGGGAGTGGCATCCCCAGTCTCAAAGACCATCAGCCGGGCCCTCGCTTAATCTGCATAAAACAAACAGGAAGTCAGGTCAGCACCAAACATAAAATAGGTCAGTGTTGGAATGGCTAAGTACCCTTGGTGAAGCTATTAAGGATCAGAAGGCCGACCGCAGCGAGAAAGAATTCGTTTGCAAAAAACTTTAGTTTAGGGAGCCAGTTTAACGGCTCTCGGTCGCTAGACTTACTTCTTCTCTTCTCGGGCCCCTTCACCGACTCAATTGCTTAAGTCATGAACCTAGGGATAGGCCGAGGACTATTGTCCTCGGGTATATAGAACATAAAGTAGCGGGTCGCGCGTCACTCCTCAGCTGTAGGCTCCCTGAAGGGGCTCCAAACCGGTTTCCCCTCATTCCAATCAGGGACATCGCCCTAACCTGATTCCCGGTGTGGGAAGAGGAAGTCATACTTCCAATACTTCAGTTTCGACTTCTTTTCAATAGCCGTCATGAAACCTAGCCTATTATTGAAATAGTACCACCCCAAATCCCCGGTCTCCTTAGGGGCCTTCTGAATCGTGTGAACCAGGCCAAATGCCCGGGCTGAGCAGGTTAGGTCGCGCAATTCATAAGTTGCGATGAAGCAATAAATGTTGTGCCAGGACGTGGGCACAATTTGCGCTGGTGCCAGCTCGTACTTATTCAGAATCTCCCTGATCACGGGATGCAAAAGAAAACGGAGCTCGTAGTTAAGGCCTGCCCGGTATACAGCTATACACTGGGCGGGCAGCTCACTCACGGTAGCATCCGGTTCGGGAATCAAGAAGGAGTACTCTGCGACAAAGAGGTACTGCTTCTCGAGGGTTGACCTCTTAAGCTTGGTGACGGCCTTAGGGTCGGGGAAGTGGCTCCTCGGGCCATCCTGCGGGTCCGAGCGGGTTGGGGCCTGGGGGAACTCTAGCCCTTCGGCCACAATCTCGGTGACTGGAGGTGTGCGGCCTGTTTATTTAGGCACCGAACCAACCGGCCCTGACGATGATTTAGTGGGGGAGCTTGTCAAAGGCCGCTTCGAGGACGAGCTCCGAGAAGAATGCCCAGAGGAAGAGCTGCATGAGCTCGACCGAGAAGAAGTGCTAAAACTAGAGGAGGCCACCTCGGCCTCCGGGTTTGATTGAGTAGGAACTGAGTGAGGATTACCTAGTGTGCCCTCGGCCAGCAGCTCGTCTGAAGACTGAATGCAGGGGGTAGACTTCGTCTTTGCCATCCTATGAAACTGAAAGTCGGGCACATACTTAGCTATGGTGATCTCCCAAGGGTACATCACCTCCACCTCAGGGCTAAGAATGCTGGGGGTGGAGGAGTACTCGTAGCTGGACCACGAGGGTGTGCCCGGGTTAAAAAGGGGAACAGCATAGGGAATCTTTTTCGGCTCCCTATACTTATTCTTTCAGGGGACGCCGGCCACCACCCGGCCATCAATAAAGGCCAGGAGGTTAGCGAATTACGGGCGCCGACCCTCTATTTGGGGGCCAGCTTGCCCCTCACGGACGTCCCCACTGGACGAGCAAGATGACGACATAATATACAACAAATAGTGCTTCGAGAGGGTATAAACATATACCTGTAAACAATGAAGATTTAAGGACCTGGTTGAAGATGGGGATGCACCTTCAAACAACCCTTTGAAGATATAATGAAAAGCTTGAGGCGCTATAATGAAGTTTGAAGGGAGAGTAGGGAATAGGACGCAGAGCCTCTCCCTCTAAAAACTTGTTTCTCTCTCTAGGAAGTGAAAGTGTGAGGAACATAAATGACCTCCCTTGATGGATGCTCCCCTTTATATAGAGCGAAGAGGAAGGGTACATACCCCCATGCACCTCGACAGGCATGCATCTTCCCAACCGGTGCCATGTGGCACCTCATCGAGGCCACGTCATCGACGACGATTGAGAGGCAAGACCCCTATGCCTAAGCCAGCAGCATGGCCATATGGTCGGTCGCTATACTCCTAGTACTCCTGTGGGCTAAGGGTCCATGAGCATGGCCTTAAGGCCGGCCGGTACACTCTTAGCCCCATCGGGGGCTAAGGGTCTGCGACCACGACTTCATGGCCCGTCGTCGCGCTCTTAATTCCAGCGAGGCTAAGGGTCCTCGAGCACGACCTCCTAGCCGGTCGTTAGGTTCTCAGCCCCACTGAGGGCTAAGGTCCTTAAGCACGGCCCTTGGCCGGTCGCTGCACTCTTAACCCTCCTGCAGGCTGAGGGCCCTTTAGTGTGGCTCTGTGGCCGAATGCTACACTCTTAGCCTCACCGGGGGCTAAGGGTCCTTGAGCACGGCCTTAAGGCCGGTCGCTACACTCTTAGCCCCTCTATGGGCTAAGGGTCCAGAGCACGAACTCAAGGCCGGTCGCTGGACTCAGCCCTACTGGGGGCTGAGATCCTTTGGCACGCCCTCTTGGCCGGTCGCTGCAGCCCAAAGTTCCATTGGGGGCTAAGGTCCCTCGAGCACGGCCTCAAGGCCAGGCGCAACACTCTTAGCCAATTGGGGGCTAAGGGGCCTAAGGCACAGCCTCGTGCCCAGT